>JAMKCH010002165.1:0-38118 GCA_023653785.1 Ophioderma brevispina | reverse complement strand
ACAACGGCGAAATTACCCACACGAACAGTGCGATGAAAGACACTAGCCAAAGGAGTCATGAGGGGGAGAAGGACCTTGTACATAGGGTAAACTTTGATCAACTGTGATATGCCATATTGCTAGATTTGTACCAGAAAAGGCAGAACAAATTAACGACCGTGCAGATGATATAGATGGGACCTATACGATAAAGAAACGAACACAAACTAAAAGAAACACACACAAGTATGTGAAACAAGCGGTTACCTTATACCCGGATTTCTTCGGGGGTCTCGTTTGTTTGGCATAACAGTGACGTGGCCTCCGAGAGTGTAGAGATCGATTTGCTGAAAGGGACCCATCGCTGTAATGGAATTCATAATTTTGAGTCAAGTTTGACTCAAATTTGTTTCCGCAAACGTTACTGGTTTTTAGCAAATTTGGGACTTTTTGATTACAAATTGGCCTAATTCAAGTTCCTTTAATTATATTACCCAAATCAAGAACTTGTGGCAACAAAAAGGTATATTATTCGTGTACCAACCTCGAAAATGAGACAAATAATTGTGTATAGTTCTCGAAACGCATATTACACAACTTATTTTTAAAGCTATACAATCTATAAGAAATAAATGTACAAACTTGTATTTCTTAGAGTGTACATCGGCTGATAAAGGCAATGAATTGACACAACCTTACCAACGTCAGTTTGTAACTATCTCAAAAAACATCGAATGTAAAGCTGGTGATCTGACATTTAATCTCATATCTCTATATCAATTCGGGAAGTGTGTGGGGTTGTACCAATAATCTAATAATCTCAGCAGAACTCTCATAACTTAAAAAGCTCTGAACAAAACAAAGTTTTGTCTCAGAAGAATTGGCAAATGTGAAATGGCGGTTTTTTTAGAAAAATGCTAATGCAAAATGCGTTTTTTTTAAAAAGTGGCATTTGACCCCTTTTTTCAATTTTTCGGAATTTTCCATATTTTTATTTTAACAATAAAAATCCAAGTCAGTAAAAACCTAAAAAAAATGGCGGTCAAACCAATGTAAACAAAATGCGTGCGATCTTCTGAGAAAAACTTTTTTTCTTGGCCTAAACTTAAATCCTGTGAATGCATTTCTTTGAACAGTCTCAACCGGTTTAGGGGGTCTTTTGAAATGGTAAATTGTGTATTATAGCCTATATCTGAAGTAGCTATAGCTCCATGTTTAACCTTTAATCGAAACCTGAATTTTGTGTTCCTTATAAAAATAGTGGAGCGGTTTGGACTGCAAATTGTTGACAACCCCTCCCCTCGGTACAACAAAACGCAACCACTACTATTCGAAAGATAAGGTAATAATAATTTTAAAAATGATGGTTTGTGGTCAAAAACTTTGGTGGCAGGGGTGTTTTTTGGGTCAAAAAATCACGGTTTTGAGCTAAAAACTTAAGAATATCAAGATTATTAATTTCTTGCAAAACAAATTTTAATCATCAGGCAATACTATCATCTCTGACATTTATATATAGATTTCTGTTTTTACAATATTATAAAGGGTCTAGAATTTTAGCCCCAAATCCACCTTTTTTTTTTCCTTAAAAAACATCCTTTTTCAATCACATGTCAGCACAACGAGTATTACCTGAACCCTTATGCAACGTATAAAATCCTATATCAATACAAAAAGGATAACCATAAAAATAAGATTGTAATATTTTGTTACCTACAAAATATAAAAATAATCAGTTTCGCTTAACGTGCAGCCCAAATTCCTTTTTTCCGGCATAGAAATCATCCCGGCACCAAATATTTCAACATAACCATCATTTCTTAAATCATTTTATCCTTCAAATAAAGTGGTTGTGTTTTGTTGTACGAAGGGGAGGGGTAACTCGAATACTAGAGGACTTTTTCAACAGGCTTCGGCCGCTCCGCTAAAAGCAATGAATACTTGTCGCCACTTGATGCGGTGCTGTTGTATATACGTAAAACCAGTGTAAACGGGCAATTTATATATCCTAGCGAAAACCTGCTCGCCCCGAAAGGATGCCACAAATTTTCGATCAGCGCATGTTGATTTAGGTATTGGATCGTTTCTGTCAATGTAATTCTCCCGGGGGGGGGGGGGTTGTCTCACTTTGGTTTGGGTAGGGGGACGTGCCTCCGCGATCCTGGAAGTAGGACCCATAGCTATAACCATTTTTTGCCAAAAAAGGGACCCATAGCTATACCAGAGATGGCAAATTTTTGGGCCAAATTTAATAACCCCAATTTGCCATTTTCGCCGCAAAATTTTGGACATTTTTTAAGCAAATTTGGGCCCATTTTTGGCTTAAATTGAGGGAAAATTTGGACTATTTTCCAACATTTTTGGGGAAATTTTGGTTTCCGATTGAGAAAATGTGAATAATTTCCAACCAAAACTTTCAGAAAATTTTGAAAAAAAAAAACGACCAGTGCTATACAAATTGGCATGATGTGGAAAAAAGGGTCATTGAATACACAGAAGGCGAAAATGGGACCGACATTGTCTGCTGTGGCACGCCCTGTATGGTCATGTGTTGAGAACCCCCCCCCCCCGGGGTAATTCTTCAACTTGAAGTGTCAGGCCTACACAGCAGCCTGTAATCAATCCTTTTTCTGCCGCGCAGACTAGGGGTATCGACTATACCCACAAAACTCACTCTTGTCAACAAACACCAATTAGGCCTATGGAATTACACATTCAGGTATAGCTTTTTCATTGATTTACAAGTCCATGAAAGGCGGCACTGAGCATGGTGGATATGGAGAATGACACTCCTTTTAATGGGCAGAATTGGCAATACCCCGGCAATTGTCACTGTCCGGTCTGCCGTGATGAGGGGAGGACATGGCAAAAACCATGGACCGAAATAATATACAACACGTACACCGTTGAAAAAGAAAAGGAAAAAAAAACATAAAAAGAAGAGAAAGAGTAAAAGCAAGCGAGGGAAAGAAAAGGAAGAAGAAGAAAGAAGAGAAACAACTTAAATGGGCCGATTGACTGGGCCGAACTGGAATGGGGCCGAATCGGCAATGGCGTGGGCCGAATTGGAACGTGGGCGCGAATCGGGTTGGGCCGCATGGCAATGAGTAGGGGCCGACGAATTGGACAGCGGCGAAAACTGTACGTTCTTCATTCCACAGAATATATCATATGATTATGTTGTACAGTGTACATATGCAAACAAACAATATGAGCTAATATGAGACTATGACTTTGAACATCACATCATATGGAAATAGTGTGTAATCATTGACAATGTTACGATCGACTTATTTACAGAGTTGACCGGATTTCCAACGAACTTAAGGAAATAGAGAATATAATTCGAAAAAGAATCAGAAGGCCATTGTAAACTTAAAATGGCAACTTTAAGAACCCCCAGTACATCTTATTATGGTGTGATGGGAATGGTATTTGTTTTTGTAACAGGTAAGTTGATTTCAATTAATATTACTATCTTTATCCGCGATGATAAATCAATTTTTATTTGCTCGTATGTTTTGAACACAGAAAAAAAAATGTATCGAATAAATTGACCTTACAGTGACTTAAGTAATATACAATCCACCAAAACTGACAAAGCTACGATGTACAATGATGTACTGGGATAGACTATAATACCATGGATTACGGTGTGTACATATAAACAGATATCTGATACATAAGAGTGTGATAGTATACAAATATTGAATGCTAATAAGGAGGTCGCGCGATCGTAAAAAAATTATCATGAGGTCAATTTGACTTTCTATTCACGAGCACAAAGCGAGTAATGGAAAACAGTCAAAATTTGACAGAATGATATATTTTTTTCTATTGTACGAATATAGGCAGTCAATAATTGTTTTATATCATGATGATCACCTCTGGTTTACGTTCGGTCCAGCCGTTGATAGTAGAAGCAAAATGTTAAATCGCCATAGGAAGGTGTGTGTTAACAAATGTGTATCCACACTTAATCCCAAAGAAGAACAATACATTCTGACCAATGCGGACACGATTATATACACTGTACTGAATATATATAATCAGGCGATTGCAATAATATACAGTACGAAAGCCACTGCTCATTCTTTTAAATGAAGACTTCCAAATCGACAGTATGGTTGTTTGACCAAATAATAAATTTGTAAATAGACATTGTTTGACCAATTGGGCCCACCCGGAAAATACTGTTAAACCCCATGGTAATTTGGTCTTAACTAATATAGTAACTGTTGGGGAGAAAAGTGTTCTGGTCCAATGAAATTCACAGCTTTGATTTCATTCATTTCCAGTATTTGACACCAATTCTGGCACAAAATCCGCCTATAAGCTAATAATGGACGTTCAATGCAAGCGCTTTAGTTACACTGTGGCAATGAGTGTCTTGACTAAGTATCTGACATTTGTAGACATATCTTCCAAAAACAAAATAAAAACAGCCAAACAAACTCACTTCACAAAATAGAAGTTCTGTATTTTCAAGACATATAGTCATAATATCCCGTCATGTACAAAGGAACTTTACGCTTGTATAGAAGTTTGAAGCCAGTATTAAGACATCGTGAGATTTGGAGTTTTCTACTTGAACATGATTCACAGGAGGACATATCTAAATTAATATTGTGTCTTAGATCGTGTTCTTCCTCAAGGACACATGTGTTTTTTTATTGTCGAAGACATGTCTAAATTAATGCAAGACTTAGTTAGGCCACATTTTTATAGTGTAATAAACATCAGAAATTTACCACCGCGTTTATGATTTAATAATAATTAACTTGTATATAGGCGTATCTTACATAATTTCCGAGGCTGTTATTTGATTTTCTAATCCAACCTATTTTTCTTTTGCTTTGGTGATAAACTACTGCTTGCTGTTGCTACATGGAATTTACTGCCACAATGCAAACTCAGATGCTCAGTAAGTAACCACAAAGCCCAGTTTTAAAACTTTTTGAAAGATTTTTGGATAGGGGGGGTGGGGATCTCACTCTTAGACCTCATCTATTTTCGGCAAGTTTGTTTGTCTGCATGGGCTGGCCAGATAGGATCCTAATCTTAACTTCGCCCGTGTATCCGATCCACTTACAACGCTGTGACACTATCACAGCAGCTCACAGCGAAGGGTTTGGCTTGCGCGAGAAATTTCTCAAGAATCCGTTTTTTCCTCACAATTTTAACTCGTATTTGCTCACCTTTTGTATTTTGGCACTGAAGTGACCACCAATTTGCCACTCTCCCCTAATGACCCCATGTTTTAAGGTTTGTCACCAATCTTCCTCCCCAAAGTTACCCTACCCCTTTTAGGTGTCAAAACTCTCACCGTGTCAAAAGTTCCCAAGTTTTTAATTGCTCTCCGTACTCCCCCTCTCTCACTTCAAAGTCAGTGCCCGGGTGCGAGCAATTTGGGGGGGGGGGGGGGGGTGGGGTTGTCGTGGGGGTGCGATTGTTTCATCATTCTTTTCATGGAATTTTTAGTTGGAGCACTTGCCCTTTAGTGGCCCTATGACGCTACGTCCACTGGTCTGTTGTTAGCACTAAGTCTGAATCCGCCTAATCCTCTTTCCTTGTATACTGGAATTGATATCCTGCGGGATTTGTAGTAGCAAATGAAGGTTAGTTATCCAACACGTTTCAATTTTGCAATATCTTTTATCGTTAAATAAACATGTTAAGGTGTATTTCGTGATCCTCATTTTTTGTTTATGGTTCACTAGATATAATGTAAGCATGAGAACAGTTATTTGCAAAATTTCTGTTGATTCAGACTGACGGTGCGTTTGATTCTTATGAGTAAATGTTAGTATCACAGTGCCCGCATAGCCACTGGTTGTAATTTCCTGTCAAGTTTACGGATGAAAAATCCAAAATTAAGAATTTCTTCAAGAGTAGATAGATTTGCACGTAAGATTAGGCCAATACTATACTCAGGTAAACGGTTCAGATGATATAGAATCTCAACTTTTGGTAAATCGTCGGGGACGAGGCTGTGGATCACAAAATGCCCCTTTACATAAATTGATATGACTTATGCAACAGCCATTTGTCTGGAATTGTAAACAATGTTTATATGACAAAATTAATGATCATGATATTCCCCCTTATAGGACTGAAGTGAAGTTTGAATTCAAGCGACCATTTTTAGCATATCGACTAGACGAATCCAAAGTAGAAATGAATATTATTTATTTCTATTGTTATTGTTATTATAATAATTATTATTATTATTATTACTATACATACATATCATACTATCATTAACATAGGCCCAAACCATAAACTTACACACTTGCGGGTTTAAATCCCGGTTGTGAGCCAGTCAAGCCATTAATAAAGTACACAGCTAATACTCTGTCCTCAGTTGTTTGTTAGGTGTACAAACTATACCTGTTTTAATCCTTTAAAAGAAGACACTTGGTTACGGTTTTTAGCAATCAAGCTTTTCATTTATGAATGCCTTATGATTTCCCTCCCCTCATAGATCCGCCCCACACTTCCCCCCCCCCGCTAAATTTGTTCATTAAACCTTCATAGAAGAACAAATTCACTGTAAAGAGAAATGATGCTCTGTTTCAACGGTCCGAATGCCCCAAAAATATTAATAAAATAGACCCCTCCCCCCCGCCCAACTATCTCATCAGTTTATTAATGTTTATATTTACGTTTGTTATGATGTACTGCTCTTTCAGACTTCTTGTGAAGATTTAATAAAGGATTGAAATTTCCCAGCAATGTCTTTTCAAAATGTGAAGGTAAGATATGAAAAATGTGTGTTTGTATGTGCTTACTATATGGGTTCTTTTTGACAAATTCAACCAACAAGCACCTGTGTCTATTAACAGGCATTGTCTCCAATATTTCATTATAAAGTTGAAATTATTCTTAAAAATACCTGTGCTAGAAATTGCTGCACAAAGTTTATTAAAAAAATCAAGAACCTATTTGTGAAAAATTGAGATTGAAATAGAATAACTATTTGTACAAACCTCTCTCATATGATAAATGTAAAATTATGTTAAGGCTTTAGATTAAACAAAAAAGTCATGTACATATAAAATGAAGCAAATCTGTTCTTGGAAGAGTTACAGTATAGTGAAATTCCTTATAGTTTGGAAAGTACCATATGGGCATTTGAAAATGGACTCCTACATCTCGCAATGAAAAACAAAAGTAGGTGTCATTTTTTAATTTTTTTCAAGGGAAAGTTTTAAACGATAAAGTTAATTTGTGGACACCTTGCATAATATCTGTGAAATTTTCTATTTTTTATTCCACCAGATTACTGAGACAACAACGGGTGAAATCGAAGTCAAAATGACACTTGAAATAGATACTAACAATCAAACACTAGTAAATTTAAGGACAACTTTAGCAGACTCGGTAAGTGTTAGCTGAATTATAAGTATATATCCTAAAAAATAGCCGAGAATATCCCTATTAGGCGACGAAAATAAAAAACCCTGTTTTACGGGCCCGACCGACCCTGATTTTTCAGTTTTGCAGATTTTTTTTTTTTAGTTTTTCCAAAAATCATGTAAAACCAGCCTGTTTTAGCCCAAATTTATCAATTTTGGCAATTTTTTTTAGAAAATTTGTAAAAAATTTTCATTTTTTCTCTTGATTTTTCAGATTTGGAGGCTATTTTAGGTCAATTTTGAGCTCCCAGAAAAGAAAATAAAGAAAAAATTAGCCCGACCGACCCTACTCGAAAGGTCCGCTCGCCCGTAAAACAGGGTTTTCTTTTTTCGTCGCCTTACCACTAAAATATATTTGAGTTGCGGATAGGCACTATAAATAATGGAAATGGTTTTTCATAAGTAAGTTTGAAATTGACAAATTACCATTTTGAACTAGATGGAAAGTTCGAACCAGTAGTCTTCAACAATCTTCAGCCGTTTTAATATTTTATTTTGCATGTTTATATTGCAGTTAAAAAACGAAAGATATACGTTTGTTTTCAACAACGATGTGTATGAGGTGCGTGGTTCTTCAGCTGTGATACGACCAAGTTTCTGGGATCACTGGAATGAACTTGCATTCGAAATATTTCTAGCTGTTATGGCAGCATTATTATGTATTCAGTTTTGTCTTTGCTTTATTTTGTTATGTAAGTAACTTAAGTATATTTAGGAACATGGCATATCAAATGGATGGGCATGCTTTGTCGTATTTTAGTATGCATTTTATAGAAAGTAAGCAGCGCAATAGAAACAAAGCGATGGCGGAATTTAGGTATTAAGGTCATATTGAAGAAAGTCATCAAAACCGGCGTCAGTTTTATTTTGTTCGATTTATTCCTTCATCTGAAATACAAATATAAATTAGATTATTTTTCACATCCTGGGAATCTCATTTAAAAATATTAAACTGTAAGTATCGGTACCTTAAATACTGGTACTCACAGATTGTTTCTAAATTCCTTCTAAAATGTTTTATACTTTTATAGGCCCTACATGTACGTTGATATTTAGGAATATGTGACACAAAACCTTTCCATTTACGCCTATAGCCACTTGATAATTGCGATGGGAAAACATACAAAAAATCCTCGATTCAGGTCATGTTTAAATAGAAAACTTACAACAAACAAGCAAACAAACAAACTCACAAAGAAACTAACGAACAAACGAAGCAAACAAAACAAAACTTACAAAACAACAAAACAAAACAACGAAGCAAACAAAAACAGAGTCGCAATATTTAGAGACCAGGCATGTTACAATTCCGCTTGAGAATAAGGTCCATTTTCCATCTGGAGGCAATGGGTAGCCAATTTTAATTATACCACTTTTCTTGGAGAACCTCTATCGACGTTTTTCTCATTGGGCCCTTGGTAAAATTTGTAGATAATCAGATCAGTGTAAGAAATATTGTCTTTCGTCTCGTTTGGATTTTGTGATACAGTGCAATTTCATCTCATTTAATGAATACTCTCTGAACTTTTGTTCGCCATCAGACTCTTCCGATGCAGAGAAGACGGCGTGAACAAGCTGCATTAGAGTGGGGGGAGCTAACTAGTCGTGATAATATAGCATACCAAAGTGATCGGGACTTTCGGCGGCCAAGAGTGAGTTTTCAATAAAAGCATAAGTAAAATAATTACAAATATCCATATCACTAGATCCTATCGTAAAGGAAGACCTATCTAGGAGTGTAACTGTATATTTTGAATGAGGTCAATGTTATTATTTTGCCTGATTTTGTTGGGTAGGTTATCAATATTCCAAAGTACAGAAGTCTAAGAATCTGGCTTGCATGCTGGGTCATAATTGTAGCCATTTTGAGTTTGCTGCTAGGCGCATATAATTCATAACCAAAATTATAAAGATATCCAAAGATCACGGCATCGCCTAGATTATGCATTATAACCAACTCTAGACTAACTGTAACACTATAGTTTTTTACACAGCCTGCGTGAATTTTATTTTATTTAGCGAAAAACATTAAAATCTTCTACTTTTGGGCAATATTGCCAGAATTTTCCAGATACATCCTTAGATAGCCTTTCTCATATGATACAAGTCCAGCATTAGTCCTAATTGGTATCCATTTTGTAAAATTTGTTTAGATAGAAGATAATAGTGCTCTATTTTTGGACTCTGGAGTACTTTTGAACGAAATGAAATCCTCTAAAAGTTTGTGAGGTGCACAGGAAAGCACTATAATGTTAAATAAATGTAATCAAGTAAAACAATTACATTTTTTTTTTGCATCCATACATGCAGCGGCATTTTTTTGGGTATTGCAAGAGAAACGATTGCGAAACATATATTGTTCAAAGTTACATTCGTGTTTAAAACTTGGTATTAAAACATTATTTCCGTTAAACATTTTATTTTGACAGAGATACGATCCTGACAGTCGTATTGAAACCCAGTCCGTAGCATCAGTTGGAACCTTAGCGTCTAATCGAGGAGGTCCACCAGATACTATATTTGATAAGTTGACGTATGCCAGCTATTCAGTTCCACCGAACCATATGTTTAATTATTTATAACTTTTTTTATAAACTTAAAAAATGTTTATGTGCAAATATCATAGTTTATACACATGTATTTTATTTTATTTTTTTAGCAATTTCTGTCAATCTTGTAATAAAATACAAGAGTAGACCTTGCGGTACAAGGTGTACTTATTTTTAAATGTTTTTAAAAAACATGACTACAGAAAGTCTGTCCCACTCTTCCTCAAGGTCTTCTCTAATATACTACGCTCTGCATGAAGAAGAGTCTTCTTAGTCAGTACAGGGTGTTCTAGAAAAATGAAACAGAGACAGAAATGTTTATTTCTTGGACACCGGCAAGACCTTTTACTACTATCTACCGTATGTATGTTCTTTCTATGATGCCAAGCAGATACCGTCATATGACCGAGCACAAACTGTTTTTACGACGCTTAGTGAGATATGGCTTTGCACCAGAATGATTGCGGTTATCATCTTAGTTTTCTCTTCAATGTTTTAACTGTCCTATGCTTATCGTCCTTCAGCTTGAACCCATTTCTTTCAACACAAACATCTTCCCTGGCAACCCTGGTTCTTACTGCTCTGGCAGCATTCCGCATCATGTTCCACTGTCTTCAGTTCAGTCACAATTCTGCCACGTAGGTCATATCTCCAGCCGATGTAGTGTACACTTTGCTTTTGAGATAATCCAACAGAAAAAAATCAAAAGCCATGAGGTCCTGAGATCTTGGCCACTCTCAACATCATGTGTCAGAGCAATCACTCCAATGTTAAAAAGTTAGTCTGTTCCGAGCTCCCTGACAACCATCCACCGATGAACTTGTGCCCTAGCATGGACCAACCATACCCACCTGAACGCTCCATGGTGATGTTCTTCGATGTGTTCTTGTAACTGTGGAGCAATTTACTCATTGGGTCATCTGGTGGTATTTTTCAACACTAAGATTTCCATTGAAGAAACAAGGGTCTAAACCCCGGAAGTCTAAAGATCTTGGCATTTTCGCAGAGACCTATCCAAAGAGAAATCTGGTGCAAAGCCATTGCTGGCATTATTTTGGAACAACCTGTGTGGTTCGTCATCCACAGCAGCAGCTTTTGAGTTATTGGTGTCATATAAAAGAGGACTATACTAGGCTTATACTAGGCATTTAACGAGAGATACCGTTTTGCCAAATAATCAACTATGAACAAAAATAACTAGCGGTTTCCTTTTTTAGAAGTATCATATTATATCCTAAGAATGATGCAAGCCGACAATAACCTCGTGCTCTTGAAATATCTAAATATTTTAAGATGCTGTTAAAGCAGATATTTTGAGCTTCCAAATCTTGTTTGCTTCAACTAATTTGCTTTGTCAATCCAGAAATATGCGCCTTTGAACATGTTGAATAAAATAAATCAAAATTGAATTTGTGCCACTTTCTAAATTGATTAGGCCTATTTGTTTTTGTGATAGATTTTTTACCACTGTGCACTTTGGATTTCAAAGCATATCCGAAAGTTGTGAGATATTGAGATATAATTTAATTGCAATTTAAACTGTCAGAATTTTTTTTATCATTGACTCATTTTTACAGGAATTTAAATATTTTGGTTTCTTCCAATATTTTACTGACCATGAATGTTTTAATTCGTAATTTCAAGTTCAAACTTAATTTATTTAACGAAGAATTAACATGATGCAAAAGAAAGAAATGTGACGTGAATTGAAAATAAGAGGAAATCTAGAAAATGGCCACCCGCGACAAAACTGTATGATGAATAAAATCAAGTGACAAGCTGCAAACACAAATTGACAAGACAATACACAATGTCCAAAGCAAGAGTAAACAAGTTAAGACCAATGACAGACATATGTTGACAGAGGTTACAATGTGTTGATCGGAAGAAAAACTTAAAGGAGAACCCGCACAACGAATAATATTATACAATATACTCTATAAAATAATGATTGACCACATATCGAGTGGTTTCATCGAAAACGGATTAACCTTGACAATGAATTAAAACCATCTAGTCTGACCATGCGCTATTTAAAATTCGCACTATTGTATAACGTGTTATGCACATTATGAAAGCGTCACGTGAGAAGGTGTATGACGCTACTGTGCCGTCAGTATCGCTTAACACACATAATTATCCCATATACACTAGCGCGAATTTCAAATAGCGCATGGTCAGGCAAAATGTTTGAATTCATTTTTATGGTTAGTATAATTCCGTTTTTCCATGAAACCACTCGATAGATGTTCAATAATTATTTTTATAGCGTATTGTATAAGTTATTCTTAGTACGGTTCTCCTTTAAAATGTGGTCAAGACATATTACATCATTAACAATTTATTTGAAAATATGCCACTAGAAACAAAGCATAACAAACGAGGTGATAAAATATATTGTTTGTATTTAACGTTTGAAACCTACACATGATCCATTCTTGATTTAAGCATCAATACCATTACATTGCAATGGACCACAGTGGCGTATCTTGGGAGGGGTGCTTTCGGGGCGCGCGTCCCCCGGGTTTCATGCCCAAGACATGCAAAATCAGCCTATTTTCGGCTATTAGAGGTCCAGGTCCTTCCGCCCCTGGGGTCCCCCTCAAAAAGCTAGGTCTGGATACGCCGGTGGACCATATCGCCCGTATTTCTTGCTAGGCGAAACATCATTGGGTAGTGGCTAGAATAGTTGTGATTACGATTCTTGATGTATTGGCAGAATTAATTGAATTGTTTAGTAAAAAGCCACCTTAATTTATGCGTTCTCATTTAATTAGGGTACAATTATTCTTTAGAGGAACGAGATGATTTTTCTGAGGGAAAAATGTTTCAGAAAAATGGGGCGCACACCCTTTTCGCGGGAACTTGCCTCGGTTCTCTTTAATACATAATAGGAAGTTCATGTATACTTCGTATGTAACGGCTTACGCGATTGGTCAATACGCGTCACTGACGCTTTATAAACAACGTTTATGCATGGCTGTCGTGACGAACAACCGAAAGTGGTCAAATCATGCATTTTCATACTAATTTAATATTTAATGGTTTAATTTTTGTAATAATAGTTAGCAAAATACGGTAAGACATGAACGGGGTTCATTCATAGCAATTTGGGTATGAGTTGTTTATGCGCCTCGGGCATAATCAGGCACGCGTCCATACCCAAATACCATAGGAATGAAGCCCCTATTAGCATATCCTTTTAATTGAAGAAATTCGACCAAAACAACGAGATTTACTATTTTGGAGATTTAATTTTTTTTCAAGACTGCGACCCAAAAGACCCATGGTCGGGAGTGATTTGAACGATGTGTGATAATAGAGGTCTCATTTAGTCGCAATTTTAAACGATTTTTTCCAGGCAGTTGCCTTAACCATTGACACAAAACAGCGTATTAAAATTATATTTGGAGAGGATTGGAGGGCATTATTACGAAAATACTTTACAAGAAATAAATAACAGGTAGCCTCATGTTATTTGGTCATCGACATTGTTTTCATTGAGAACCTGTGGGTCGATCAATGGAGGCACATCTGCTGGATTGGCACCTTGAAAGCCAATTTATCGCTTCAGCACAATTAGTATTTGGAGGGCAGTTTAAGATATTTGAAGAGCATTTTCCCACTTGCATCATTCTTTTGAGACTGTTTTTATCAGTTGTAATGTGCCATAAATAACAACAGCCTTTTTTATATATATAGATATTTGTATTTAGGTAATTGTTAGATTTGATCAGCAGGTAGTCTTTGGGTATGGTATCACATTATTGTAAGAAAAATCTTAATGTACATGGTGGAATCAGCCAACTAGTAGAAGAGCGTATTCAATAGGAAGCCAGTTGGTTGAGTTCCAGACTCCAATACATTAGCTGTCATCGATCCATGTTAGGCGATTGCACAGGATCATTGACAAGTGAATGTATTGTATTACTGGAATGCGTCTATCTTTTC
The DNA here is from genome assembly GCA_023653785.1 of Ophioderma brevispina. Taxonomy (NCBI): domain Eukaryota; kingdom Metazoa; phylum Echinodermata; class Ophiuroidea; order Amphilepidida; family Ophiodermatidae; genus Ophioderma; species Ophioderma brevispina. The sequence continues at coordinate 24,221 of JAMKCH010002165.1, read as the reverse complement.
ACCAACATGGCTGGCTATTGAATACGGTCTATAAGAGAAACTAGGAATTTAACCTGTATTCGATATGCTTCTCCAAAATCTGTATTTGCATGGTAGGTTAGCGAACCTCCCAGAAGTCCTTGTACTGTAAGTGTCATTAAAAATTGTCACACTTGTATTCCGTGGTAATTTCATTTTATGTCAATATCTCAACCTTAAATACCATAAAAGACCATGTATTTCAATGTTCAGGGATAATTTAACAACTACACACAGCTGCGTGATCCCATACAAATTGTCTCTTCTTTTTAGAACAATTTTAAGCAGTGGCGACACAATTTTGACAACTGATATAGGTATGGCCGTGCAAGAGCTATTATCTCTGCAAAAATGAGACACTCACATTGGCGGAATCTTGCCAAGGCCCTACAAATTTAATGTATTTGTATGTTATAGCGCCCTCTATTGCACATTCTCCATAGAAGACGTGGAAAACTATATTTTTAGAAAAATCATATTTTTGCCCGCAGTGAAATTCCGTAAAATTTACACAGGATATAGTTATGGACTAATTAATCCAATCATAGTCAAAAGTGTGTCCTCACCGCGATAATTTTTTGTTTTATTCTGGTTTTGTCATAATAAATGAGACTTTCAACAGTCTGTGTACAATCTCCGAAAAAATATGTGGGGATCACTTTGGACCCGATTAGGGAACAGGTGATCCGAGTCATTGTTGTTAACAGCTTCGCCAGGTCCCCCACATAAATTGATGGTGAGTTGGGAAGGCATTTGGTAAAAGGGAAGACCTCTGCTTTTTAAAGAACAGCGACTTACCCAAATTCGGTCTCATTTGTGAACATGGGAAGGAATCCAATATATTCCATCAAGTGTACCACATATTTTTTTCCGAGGATTGTAGGTACTAGTCTTCAACACACACACTGTGAGACTTTGTATTTCTGTGGCATAAAACACACTAAAAGCGCTTATTTCTTTAACATATTCTAACAAAATGGCGTTACTCAAAATTGTTAGTTACATCAGCAAATATACTCGCGGTAGGACTATGATTCACACACTCTTATTACCAAAAATAAGTGCCGTGTCTTTCTGGAATCAGGTGGGGTGGGGGGGGGGGGCAAGGGATGCATGTCCGGGTTCTTCACTGCCCGTTGATGCGCAACTATTAACCACCTGAGGTCTACCACATTTTTGTCTGATTGACTTATTACATGATATAGCATGAAACGACCTCAAAGTAACCAATCAAAATAGCCTTTCTATATATCTGTACAAACTTTAAGCTTTTCTTACCATGTCTGATTGTCTCTGATTGGTTAAATACACAATATTACTCTAAGGTATAACCAATAAATCGACCGGTAGACCTCGGGGGCTAAAGTAAAAATAAGTTTATAGTAATGTATCATAGTTGTATTAATATTGTATAATTATTGAGAATTCTGTATAAATTATGGACTAGTGCAATGGCAGATGGTGGATATTATCCTAAGATTAGAGGGTGTTATTGTATTATAGGTAAACTCTGTACGATTTATTTATATACATGAATAAAAAGGCCATTAAACAGCAATTACAAGTAGATATTGTCTAATTGTACGTTAGACGTTAACGCTTGGTGCAATATCACTGTGCGAGTACCACCCAACACTGCACAATCCCACCCCTGAATTCTCACGCTATGCGTTCGGGGGCGCTACTTTTAACATCTTGTCCCGGGCACCACATCCACTAGCTATGCCACTGGCAAGAACTTCCCTTGAATTTCAAAACTATTATTGTATTTTTACAATTCAAGATGTCAGCTTCAAAGCCACCTTCAAATGTCCTAAGGGCTCCGGGATAGAAAACCATGTTTTCCTATTCAGAAACGAGCCTTCGTGGGCTCCGGGCACTGACGAAGAGGATTATATCCGACAGTGTTAAAATATTGGCCCGTTCATGGCATGCGACTGTACACCCGACTTGTGGTCACCACAATGCACCTTGAGAGATGTTTGAACTCTATGATATTAGCTAGCATCTTGAATTTCAAACAAACAAAATTATTAGCTATGAGTTTTTTATACTTTAACATTTTCATCATTTGGGGATGACGGTAATTTTTAAGGTGAACAAATTGGCTGGTTTATTGAATTTTAAATATACTTACAAAGAACAATTCGACGTTTCACATACATAAACTCATTTTGCACACTCCTAAAAGGTCTATATTATGTCTGCTACATACTTAGTATATGACAAAAATGAACGCACGTGTTGAAAAACTGCTGGTCCAAGTGTACTACGTCCTGCTACAGGACTGTACAATTTATTTGTATTTCTTTGCTCTAGGTTATAATTAAACACAGAAATCTTTCAATATGGGTTATATTGCTAAGATGTAATACATGAAGACAAACTAGCATTGAGTACAGCTATTTAAATACATTTCTTTTATCTTCAACCAGTTAAAGACTAGCCTTTTCATGTGTTCCCTTGACTTTGTTATCACTTTGAAGACTGCATCAAAGTAAAATTAACCGGAACCTAAACATCCATTAGGAAGTCTAGACACCAGTAAACCAATACCAGCTCAACACATACATGGCATTAAAGCCACTTGATAACCTGGTACTTAATTCTCCATTACATTACATACCTGCAACTCAACTTTAAACACTTTAATTTAACTACACATTGGTGAAAGCATTTCATAGACAATGGAAGTGCGTATAATATATAAATTTTGGCAGGGTTAAAATCGTGCATAGCAGAGACTTCATATAAAAAAGGCCTCAGTCTGGGACTATTCCCAAAGAAGACATCCAAAGAAGTTTCTTCCAAAGATTTGAGGAATGATCATTTTGACCTGCATTATTCCATTTAATAGGGTGATACTCGGTTATTCTTTCATTTCTTTTACCGTGAGGTGTTAAACATTAAGGGACGTAGTAAACATTAGTACCCAATTAATCAAGGGCCTAAATAACACACAAAATACACCATAATAAGTAATCATTATCTACAAGGAGCTCTCCTGATACAAGCAAGTACCTGCACAATCTATTAGCTACCTAACTATTTTTAATTTTCTTCAGTATATTTCAGCAAAGATTGCAACATTCACAGAACATTTAACATGCAATCAGTGTAGACTTCTGGGGTTTGGTTCGCGTTGAGGTTAGAGGAACCACAGATTTTAAATGTTTTTCTTAAATGACAAGTGTAAAAACAGTTCAAATTTGGGTGAAATAGATACACAAGCACCTGACAAAACGGGACCACTAACAGTTAATTACTTGGTTGAGATACATTTATATGAATAGGTCTCCAGCATTGCGCCTATTCAAAGCATTAATAAAAATATCAAACTTCTCTAACAATGGTCACAACTATTGTTTAACTCTTTCTCACCTTCTTTGAAATGGAACTGTCCAACAGCCCACATTTAGTTTTTGGTCAAATTGTTTCTATCATACCACGACAGGCCTATATTAAGATCAAGACATAAAAAGCTCCTTCTCAGTTGCGTTCCTCTAAGGGCGTGTCTTCGCATCAAAGTCATTTTGCCCAGTGTCCCGGATGAGTCTTGTATCAATCCGTATAGAAAGACTGGTGCAAAATAAAATATTTGGCCTAAAAAATGATGCGCATAAATAAGTAAATGCAAGTTATTTATTATTAGCGCTTTACACAACGTCTCAAAGCGCTTTACAATTATTCCGCTGTCATTAGGATATGTCATTTTCACATATTGAAAATTTGGCAGCCAATTATAACGGCGAACAGTATGACTACCCCTACCAGATCTAAATATTTAAACCTGGGGAAGTCTGCACCAAACGCAGGCTGAATTGTGGTTTAATGGCAGTATGAGCACAAACTTGCTGTATAATCTACCCCAGATAATCTACCCCCGGTTGAATGTGGTTATCTGCATTAGCATTAGTAAACAAAGGAGAATTGCTGTATAAATGGCTTTTTAATGACAAAAAGTCTATTAAGTCTAATGATTTGGGTTGATGCAGATAAAATTTTCACCCCGAATGTGGCATAAGGGTGTGAAACCAAATACCTCAACAAGCTATCTGGATTCAATGACTCTCACTTGGGTCCGAGGTAAAGTGGTGTGAACATGCCCTAAAAATATCGCTTGATAATATTTTAAACACTGTGAGACTTGCTACACTAGTAAGATAAAACCCTGTTCCAACAATTTCAAAGAGGAATTGCCAGTCAATATGTACAAATTACAGTACTCTATTCCCATCAGTTTTTGCCATTATCCTAATTTATTCCTACATCTTGCAAGAATCTCGGAATTGGCCAAATGTTTTAGTTTTCACATAATGTACAGTACTACAATATCATATAGCTCAAAACAGATTCTATGTTTGTTTCAAATCATGACACACATTGACAGCTTCCTCAGTGACTGATTAAATTGCTCCAAGCTTTTTTTTGATGACAGGTCAACTTTGCTCCATAGTATGCTCAATACACACTAAGGATATGGTAAATTGGGCTATAACTTGAGATTCACATGCTTGTTGTATTAAGCAATATGATTGGTTATTTTTTCATGTACTGTACTTCTGAATGTAAGGGGTGACGGCAAGAGCTCACCTTCTGATTGGTTGCAGACTGATTGGTTTTCGGCGGTGGCGGCCAAGCCTCATTCATTTATCACAAGAATTAACAATAATTACAAGCAAATAAGTACTGCAAACCACAAACCACTTTGGGTGCTTTGATGTGGGGTCCGTCAGGGGTTCCCATGACCACATACGACCTTGTCGTCGTTCGTTAGTCCATCAAAAAATTCAGAAATAACCCTTCCAGTGGAGTTGATTCTTCAACTCCAACGGTTTTGGAATAAGAAAACATTCCTTGACAACATATAAAATATTCAGAATTTTTCGTCAAGATTTCGCTTTTACGTGTTAAACCAATGGGGACGTCTGAAATTGGGATTTCTTGGCCGCCCTCCCCTGGATTGGTTTAACCACCATGAACCGCCCGTCAAACTTGAATAAACACTGCTTCTAATCAGAAAGGAACCGGGTGAAACTGGTGAGAAACTGTGGTTGAATATGGGGCCACCCCTTACAATTCTTCCAAAACACTAAATATGTCTACATTCAGTACAAAACTTCCAACACAAATAATAACACGTCCAGAATCACGTTGAGGGAGTTTATTTACGATTATTTTCTGTAGGTACACCATTATTAGAAAGAGCATTTTGTGATCCATAACCTCGTCCCTGGCTTAACAACAAATGCGGACCTATTCTTACTTGGAAATTTCATCTTTTTTGCAAGAAATGACATTTCCCGTCGGTTAAAGGACAGAAATTACAATGCACAACAGACTATGTGATATTGTGACAGAAACTTTGCTCAAAACACTCAAATGCAGAATCAGAACAGAAATTTTTCAAAATGTCTACTGAAATATGATGAAGAACACTATACCTACTTGTACCATACCAAGGCTAAATAATGATTTCATTTTAGCAATGCTTAGGTACACTCCTGGTTAATTCCTAATGCAAGATATTTTACGAAGAATCTGTGTATGAGGTATATAAAACAAATATACACTGTTAACTAAATCTTTCGATAGTAAAAACTATTTAATTAGGAAATGTGTATCATACTGCATAAATGCACTGTCCACCTTTTCAGAATAATTTTCACAATCTTATTTGTTGGCAGTCTATATCTGTATGATGACGCACTTACATGTAACAATATTGTTTTGAACACAGACTTGTAAAAACAATACAACTAATAATTATAAGATAATTTTCAGTGGAAAATAGTACTCCTAATGTCCTGCATTATTATACACTTTCTACTTTCACATGATTACATAGACACCACATAGCAGGTTTTTATTTTCAACTTAAGGTAGGATCATCGGATAAAATGGTCTTAGAGAAAAATGACCATAAAATCAAAACACCTACATCAATTTAGTCCAAACTTGATTATGGTAAGGATTGAACTCTCCTCCACAAATTTTTGCAGTTTCAAGACTGCGTGATGTGTTTTAGTGTTTTTATTTATTTTATAAAAATTCCCTAATTTTTACAATAAATAATTTTTCCCAGGCTAAATGGAAGGTGCTTTTAAGCTGAAACTCCAGGGATGTGTGTATAAGCAAAATACCTAAAATCTCACGTTAGCTTTTTTGAATCAAGTGTTTAATTTTTTAGAAAAATTATTTTAGGGAAAAATAATTTAGGAAAAATTAAAAACACCTATTATTAAAAAAAAAAAAAAAAAAAACTATGTGATATTGTGACAGAAACTTTGCTCAAAACACTCAAATGCAGAATCAGAACAGAAATTTTTCAAAATGTCTACTGAAATATGATGAAGAACACTATACCTACTTGTACCATACCAAGGCTAAATAATGATTTCATTTTAGCAATGCTTAGGTACACTCCTGGTTAATTCCTAATGCAAGATATTTTACGAAGAATCTGTGTATGAGGTATATAAAACAAATATACACTGTTAACTAAATCTTTCGATAGTAAAAACTATTTAATTAGGAAATGTGTATCATACTGCATAAATGCACTGTCCACCTTTTCAGAATAATTTTCACAATCTTATTTGTTGGCAGTCTATATCTGTATGATGACACACTTACATGTAACAATATTGTTTTGAACACAGACTTGTAAAAACAATACAACTAATAATTATAAGATAATTTTCAGTGGAAAATAGTACTCCTAATGTCCTGCATTATTATACACTTTCTACTTTCACATGATTACATAGACACCACATAGCAGGTTTTTATTTTCAACTTAAGCCTGTTTTATCATCATCAATTCCAGTGTACAAGCGAGAAGCTAGCGATAATGCAAATCCCAGATGAGGTTTTGATTAAATTCTGGACAAACTCTACATTTCCAGACATGAACACTAAACCATTGCAAGATAATGGAAACATTGGCTTTTAAGATATTTCAGGTACTTGGTCTAAAACACATAGCACATGCATTAGTAATTGGTCAACCTCACCTAGTTTGCATCTTGACTCTACACAGAGATCGCCTGAACTTGGTACACTGGTATTAAGGATTCCATACGTAAGTTTATTGCTGAAAGACTACACAACAAAAACAGGAGTTGATCAATTTGGTACATGCTTGCACCAGCCTCTTTGGAATATAACAATGGTGGGTGAACTGGTTTAGGGTGTGGTAATCCTCTACACAGTGATCCAGAAACCCTAGCCTCATTTCCCTTTAACACCCACCAAACCTTCAAAGCACCATAAACAAGTAGATTCTACAAATACAATAATTTTAAGTTTTATCTGCTCTATAATGTACAGATCAAATGCCAATATGTTAGTATTACATTTTAATTAGAAAGGAAGCAAGCACAATCCTGGCCTAATTCTAGTTTTGCCAGCTGGCAGTTAATAATACTTGGGTATAAAGTCATTTACCAAACACAGAGAAAACAAATGATAATTATCCACATAGATATTTCATATAATCTGTAATGTTTCATTTTGTGAAATCTTACCATATTAAATGGTTCACCAATGTTCAGAGAACAAATAATTTTCAATATGCACCATAATCTTGGATAAAAGAATTGGAACACTGTGCAATCTATCCATAGTTTACAATGAACTTCAACAATTACGTAAAGCAAGCACTTTCTGCAAATGTTATTTTTTGCTATTTTGTTCATTCAAATACCTTTGTTTTTCAATACCTGATTTGTTACACGATTTAAAATGCAGGAAACCTCAGGCTTGGTTAGCTTGTAACAAACTACAGACAATACAAAGTCTAAGCTTGACAAACTACCAAAAATCTAGTTCTTCATTAATTCAGGGCATGTGTTTAAAGTACGCACAGGCTCCATAGTATGTGAAGCTCTCAATTCACAGTGTTACATATTGAAATTTTTAGTTCTCAATTATGGTTCAATTTTGGATTCACTTTGTAGATATTATTTTACACCTATCAGTTGGATCTTTCGGGAAAACAATATTCACATGTTACTCCATTACGACTCTTAACATTCCAACACTCTTTAAATTTGATGGTATTTTCTACAGTCAAAATTTTTCGAAACTCATTGAGGATTTTCCAGTAATGGTAAATTTAACCCCCATAACCAAAACAATATGGAACTATTGAGTGAGCTGTCTTGAAAAAAAAGGCTAAAAAATTGGTCCCTTAAATTTGCCTTTGCCATCCAGGATATGTAGCCACTATTATCAAAGATCTCTGCTACAGGATGTAGGGCGTGAGTTTTTGTGCAATAATTGTAGTTGGAAGAATAGTATTTTGAAAGTGCACATGGACAGACTCCAAAACATTTATCATCTCTGGCTTTTAGCCAATTCAACATGAGAAAATGAAAATAAGACCAACCGATTACAGGATTTGATCAATGAAAATTTAACACAAATCTAGTAGACTACACACACGTATAATAGTTTTAAGCGCGACTATATACACTGATTATACACACAAGAATACTGTTATACAATAGATTGAACTTGAAAATGTATAAATCAACTTTTGGTAGAGTTTATATACATTTGCACTGTTAACTACAGATTTATCAATTCTACTGAACTACTTACTCACTCATTGAGTGCAAAATGTTTACAACATAAATTTCCTGTAGTAGTTTTAAATATAACCACATTTTTTGTTCAGTGGCTGAACAGAAATGTTTCCAAAAGTTAGTGTCTACTGTAAATGCTTGTTGCAACAGCTGTGCAGTCAAGATCATACAACTGCTTCTGGGGGCCTTTTCAGTAGACCATGTTTTGAAAGAAAATTGGGAAACAGTATTTCTAGAAACACTGGTATATAAATAACCAAATCAGAAAAATCCTATCGGTATGTAGAGGCAGAATGGTTTGTTAACCAGAACAATTTAATCTAATTAGCTGTCTAAGACAATCTCTGACTAACATGGGGTGGTATGGTTAATGAATATTTATCTGTTAAATTGAGGTAAACATTATTATACACAAAACAACATGCACAATTCCAGCAGCTTCAAATAATGGTTAACTCAGCAGTGACAAACAAATGGATGTCGTGATGATGCATAGTTTAATAGATGGGAGAACATTTTGTAAACCTATATTATGTTCTTGAAAAGACGCAAAAAAAAAGATGCCTGTTCCGATTTTATAGTACAAAGTTCTCCACTTGATGCAAAAGCATGACGCACACATGCACTCACATCAAAATTTCATGTGAAACGAGTTTGTGGTTTTGATGATAGAAGCAATTAAGCATATTGCAATGCACTACAGATGATTGCACTAATATTTTTTGGTTAACCATTAAAATGTCAGTTTTCTCTCTATACCTCTAGAAAGAAATGAATTCAAAGGCTGAAATTTCGGCACAGCAAAGGTAAATCTGGCCTTTCATATAATACAAAACTGAACCAACTTCTGCTCAATTTATGGGGTCCTTAAGAATGGGAACATGCATCTTTAAACTGGGTATTTCTATAAAAAAGTACACAAAATAGCATACTAAACAATTTGATTAGTCATATAAAAGATATCAGAACTAGCAAACACATTGCTTTAGATGTTTAATTATGAATTCAAAACAGTAGTGGAAACTTACTAACAGAAATTTGCTAGTAGTAGATTATCAGAAGTTTCAAGAGCTGGAGCATAAATGTAATAATATCATTTAGCTATGTCACTGGCAGATAAACATATCAAAATAAGAAATGTGATCAATATGTACATAGATCTGATGCTAAATTACTACATCATCAGGCTAAGTTTACTCCAGGTGGGGTAGGACACGATCTGCTCGATTTGGGCATTAGGGATTTTCAAACGGTAATTTGGGGAATAGCTACGTGCATTTACTATGGCAGTCTCGGTCCCAGTGACATTACAAAATCATCTCTTAAAAACCTTTGTTCAAAAGATCTTAGTAATATCATGATAATTTGAAAAAATATTGATTTCAAAATCCGTCAGGGTTATTGGATTAACCCCGCTGCAAAATAATGTAATTTCCAATAACGGTCATTTAGATTAGTCTTTATCACGTCTGTTGTAACTGTTCTATTATGTAAGAGCGCCCCCCTCTCTAACGTTAAGGCTTTGAAACAGACTAGCACCCGGAAGTTGATGCAGTTTTGAATTCGCTGTTTTTGCTGGTTAGGAGGTTTGGCAATGGTCCTACCCTCCCCCTGGGGTTACGTCAATCCACCATTTGGCTAAGTATTCTTCGAGGGAGTTTAACTTTATACCCAGGTTCATAATCCATGGTTAAGTAGTCCTTCTGAGACTTTTTCCTCTTTAAAAAAATAACTTGAAAATGTGACTATTAAGTGCAAAAAATTCTCATGGATGGTTTAATCATACCATTTAGTATTCTATAGATTTACAACATCAAAATTGTACTAAAATGTTAAGTAGTGAAGTTTTATTGGGACCATCTACAGGAACAATTATGGTAGCATTTCACAGGTGAGCTTAAAATATTCCTTATTGCAAAGTTGAAGTATAAATTTGACATCAAACTATTTATTATAGGTGGAACCAGAACAATTACAGAACACCACTTTTCTTCAAAATTTTGTCAACTTGCCCAATCGGGAAGGGTGGTTTACTTTTTGGTTGCTTATTTGAGACAATTTTTCAGGCAATCGGACAGCTGGTTTGTCAAGCCCTGTAATCAAGTGTCCGTGGCTATATGTGAAAGACCTCTGATCATGCTAAAATGAGGAAGTACCCCATATTACAGTTGGATCATTCATTATAAGGCAAAATTCCATTAACTAGTCAATTTTTTAAATCTTAAGTGCAAGTTGCCATTACATATAAGCATTAACTACATGATATATTATGTATATTAAACTGAGTATGTCTAGTTTATCACCAAAGGTAACAAAAAGGTACTTCTTGTAGTCAATAAATCTATCTTGTAAGTGCTATTCTCTTCATGTGCATGAATTTATATTGCCCATCACAATAGATTATATACACACAAATTACTGTATAAGTGGAAATTTTCGCATACAGATATTTTCGCGATTTTAACAGTTTTGCCAAATGCGCGAGAACTTAATTTCACGGTATTGACATCAATGCAATACAAATCTATTGGAAAAAGTTATTTCCTCTAGTTTTTATTTTCGCGTTTTTATGTTCACTCGCGAAATTCGCGAAAATAAAAACCTCACAAAAATTTCCACTTATACAGTAATCCTATCTACAGAAAGAACTACATATGAGTGTCTGCTTAGTTATTTCATTATAGAAGCAATCAGTTGACAACATGCACAGGCGTGTAACTGCCACATTATGTAATTATTTTTAGGTTTTGAGTACTGATTTTCATGGGGGAGATAAACATTTAACCCTTCAAGCCGAACACATAAGTCGGTGTTTCTGAAATGGCCTCCCAAATGATTGTGGTCATTTGGGAGACCATGTAAACGGGATGAATTCAGTATTCTGCCACCACATCCCTCAACATGCAGTTTACTCAGTTGAGCCTGCCGAATTCATAGGGTGGTGGCAAAATACAAAATTCTTTCCTCAAAAACTACTGACTTAAGACTAGGCTTGTTTGGATTCACTTGAATGCTTTTTCATGCCACTTCCAGATATGGTCGTGAATGCAGGATTTTATAATTTCTGGAAAAAAAAGGTTTTCTCTAGTGACTATACTATAGTCGCCATCAGAACTGCAAGGATTACGGAAAAGCCCCCTTAATGTCATTCAAAACAACTTACTTGTCCATATTGGTAACTGGCTGATTCAAATGTACACCAAATAATATTTTTTTTTTCATTTTTATTTACAATGTTCAGACAACTATACTGTGCTCTTAATATTACAAATGTTACTGTCTATACAATGGCAGAGTATGCAGTCTTTAAATTGAATGTGGGGTAGGGATGGGAATTGGTAAAATTTCAAAGTACCTAGAGTTGTCAATCAAGCTAAATTTTTTCAAATGTTAAAACCTGTTTCCGTATTATACATGTGGGTTTAAATGCGCAATCCTTGGGCTCAAGATCAATAGAACCTTTCACTGAGTAATGGAGTCATTAAGACCTGTTAACTCTGCCATTTCAAAGCTCATTGAAGGGCAAATTTTGATAGTAATCATACGTAATTCTCTGCTACGTTATAAATTGATAATGTATACACTACAAAACCTTGACAGAAATTCATACATCAGTATGGAACTGACAATGGTAAAATGTATCTGTAAATTCTTTGACAAAAATGTGACATTCTTGTATGAATATTTTATGCGTCCTCCTATAAGCATAGGTTATTTTACTGTTTCTTTGAAACCAAATTTCTATGCTATGAGCACCTGACTAGTGTGAACAGAGGCACTTAAATCTGTGCACAGGTATCAACCTATGAACTTAACTAGGTCAAGCACCAATTTAGGTATAAATTCTCTAAGTAAAATGATCTAGATAAAACTTCAGATTAAAAGTGTAGTGTTGGTGCAGGAGGGGACCAAATTAACACTTTTGCTCTCCCCCCACCCTTGGAATTAAGATAAATGACAGGCGGTGGCGGCCAGCTTCATTTCTAGCGCAAAACCTGCCGAACGAGTCCATTGGACGAGCCCTGAACAGATCCCGGAATTTGAAGTCACTGTGTGCGTTTTATAAATAGATCAGTGAGTGGCGAGTGGGATTCCCGTACGGGAGCCGCAACCGATCTAATTGCCTTGCCTTTGCTTTCAGTCGGTGGTGTCATACTTGTGCTGCCAAACTAGCATCAAATCGTTTTTAAGACTGACAATGAGGATGATTGCTACATGCAGGTCAACCAATCATTCCACGGTGGTGCATAGCTACCGCGATACCCGTGCCTGTTACATGGTCCGCAGCTATAAATACGGTTACCCTGCGATTGAACATGTCAAACAGGCCTCGTTCAAAATGGATCCCGTTTGTACTGTTATTCATACAAAAAAAAATACTTAATCTGGAGTTGAATTCTTCACCTCCAACGGATTTTGAGTGGAAAAATATTGATATTAAACATATTTTCGACTTTAGAATATTTGTCAAGTTTCGTGATTATGTGCTAAACCTATGGGAACGGCACAACTACGCTATCTTGGCGCCCCCTATAAATGTAGTTTGAATGAGCACCTTGGGATTCATCTAATAAATAGATGCTTCACCTGGAACTACATTCAGGTCAATGATAGAGTGTGTCTGTCCAAAGTGATAAATGATGTGGGATGCAACAAGTTGTTTCTGTCTCCAAGTAGCACAAATATTTTCCTATCTTTGTTACATTGCCAAGGGTTTTGCTATTCAATACATCAGCCTATCAAAGAACTTTATCCATTAACACATTTTAGTTGATTTAGCAGACTTCTCAAAAGAAAACTGATCCATGTACAACAATGACCTTAATAATACTAACCTTAACACTGAAACAAAGAGGATATCAACCAGTGACGGCACCAGGGGGTTGCTTGGGGCATTTGCCTGCCCCCCCCCCCCCCCCCCCCCCCCCTCCCCTGCCAGAAGAAAAAATTGAATTTGTTTGGCCAAAAATCAGTGATTTGGGGCCAAAAATCAGGTTTTTTGGGCCAAAATTGGTTAAAAATCTCCAATCTGCAGGTGTGGACTTCCAGGAATTCAGCTGATTTAAGAGGTCATTGGGCATACATCTATCTATCTATGCACAATTTTTATCTGGTGCACTAACTGGCCTACCAATTTCAAATTTTAAAAATATGACCTACATGACTACATGGGTTTGAGAAGATTGTTTCAAATTTCAATGGTTCTACTATCCTTTAGTATAAATTGCAAACACTACATAAGTTTCTAGTTCAAAGCATGCCATTTAAGTAAATATTACTAATAAAGACCATGGCAAGTAACTATGATTTGTTCTGAATTGTTTTCTCATACAAAGTGACAAAAAATGGCAAGCTATAAATACAACAGAGTTGTAACGACCTTGTTGCATATTTCTATTGGCACCAAATGGAAAACTTTGGCAAACTATAGACCAAGTTTTATACAAAATATTAATATTTCAAGGTCTATATAACAGTGAATTAGCAATACACCATGGGACCTTACACACACACACGTGAAATACAAATACATAAAGCATATTAATTAGACCTGTATATACAACACAAAAGGACTTACGCCTTGCACCATGTGACCATCCATTTTGTCCAAATCTAGCATGCTGCTTTTTTAGCAGTAACTGAATGGATGTGAAAATTGTATTTGATTTGTTCCACGAGTGACTATCCAAGAATATATATTGCTTATGTCTATGATGGCTCAAAAAAAAAAAGTTACATACAAAATCAAAAAGTTTCCCCAAGTAAAATACATCCAATAAATTTGCATATCTGTTGGCACATCAGAAATCCTTTCAAAATGCAAATTGTGTTTTCAGCTGGCACAATGTGATTTATGAGAGTCAAGATCAAGATGGGTTTACCATGTCATCTATTGAAATAGGTTCTAAATAAGTTGAATTCAGATCAGCATCTATAGCTTTGGTACTAGTGGATTAAACACTTGCCACAGACATTCATGTGGTCATCATCTACTGAAATAGGTTCTAAATAAGTTGAATTCAGATCAGCATCTATAGAGCTTGGTACTAGTGAATTAAACCCTTGCCACAGACAATCATGTGGTCATCACCTTTCCTATCCACTCATGGGTAACAAAGGACACAAATTTTTACATGGAACAGGAAACTTCAGGTGCAGTGCATTTCTTTGTCTGCCCCTCGATTAAACCCAAATCTAAAACTCTGTTGGTTTGTGGGCCATTGTAGACACCCCTGAAAATACTTTTTAAATACAGGATACTTGCTGGATTCACACCAGTAAATAACTTGAGAAACAGGTAAGTCCAGTCCCACACTGCACAGAAGGCGTTTTTTTTTGGTGACCCTCGCCTAAGTATACCCTAAAAACTGAGAGAAATTGCGAGACCTGGGTTGCAAATCATGGTTGCTATCAATATTAAGTATAACATCTGTAGGAATATCAAAAAAAGGTTGTCATTGATATGTTATTTTGATCCGACAAACCAATTTTAACCGTATTCTTACAGGGAACACCTGACTGAAAAAGTACTCTGACCTCCAGGGTCCACGGTGCAATTTTCCAGTAGCTCGAAAATTTTGGGGATAACTACCCTAATTTCATGATTGATTGGGTAGGAGATATGATGACCTTCAAGCAGAATGTTAGCTCTAAGGTCTGAGATGTTCCATTGAGGAGAAAATGACGTTTTCATCTCGGCCATTTTGTACAGGAACGAATGGGACCAGCATTTAGTGGTGTGAAACAGGCTGTTCTGTAGTTAAACTGGCTGGCTTTAAGTGACTTTCATTGTTACATTTGCACTTTTGGGTGATGGTATTTGGGAGGTTTGAAGAGGCAAAAACTTCAGCAAAGTATGCCGACTGTACTTCCCTGCTTATTAACAATTTTGCCAATCGTGTTTACATCTTTTCTAGGTCTTAAGGTCTGAAGTTTGCACATATTGTTCATAATTATTCATTCACATTTTGTGTAAGGCATAATTTGTCAAGGTGGAACAGGCCCAGGGTACTTGGATACTCTTAATGAGCTGGATATTATTTCTTTATGGCAAATAATCAACACATTTTGGAAGCATTTACATTACTTCAATGTGTTAAATATCAAACTAAATGGTGCATTTGGTAAATTTAAATGATCTTCTGCAATGAATATGACCTTACTAGAGTCAACGCATGCACCACGCAGTGTGTGACATGGTGATTGAGAGAATTGCAGAATCGGTACACATTTCTAGCCCGACTATGTGTCTGACCCATGACATGACCTGAAGTTATAAGACCAGGTCATCACTCTGGCTGTACATGTCGATATTGAAATGTTTTTTCCCATCATAATTCTGATGTTCAATTAATTGTTTCCTTGGTAAATGTGCAATCGTGAAAAAGTAAGGTGCCATACAACTAGGAGGATTGCCCATTAAAGGTTTGAGATCAAGGAAAAGCTACAAATATCTGTATGAATGTCATTTGACAGAAATGAATTTAACCTTCTCCCGTGCTTCTTTTAAATCACAGCTGAATGAAGGCAAAGTTCTGGATTTCCTTGTAGAGCTTATAGGCTAGTACAAGGAGAGCTAGAACCAAATATATGTCATATTATATGCAATCAATTTTAGTGGAAATTATTAACAGATTTTGAAGTTCAACTAGCAAGTTAGTTGGTCAATTGGTGCCTCTCAAACACAGGGTCAATTTGTCCAATTGAAAATTTTATCTGACAAAGAAACACCTGCTACCTATTCCAAACTTTGTTAACTTTGATCTGTGGCCTATGATAAACTTTCAAAACTTTGATCTTCTGATCCAAGTTGTGTCTAATCAATTAACAAATATCTTTACCCACAAATTGTGAAATATCTCCACAAACAGAACCTTGAGATGGGAGGGTGAGAAGAGATCTTCTACCCTCTGACATTCATAATACGTCATCAGATGACAAAGCATTGGAACAACATTTTCCCGGTTTGTCAATTAAATTTAAAAAAATTAAATAATGAATCCAGCCTTTGAATCATGAGCCACATTTCTAGAAAAAACCAAGATAAAGAAAATGTATTTTTTTTTCAAATGTGGTAAATTTGGTCAACTTTAGTACAATAATCAGTTTATCCTTCAGTACCATATCAAAGAGTACCTATGATGGTGTTGGCTGCCTCTGTGCCATTATATAATTTGGTCATTACAAGCACACACTAATAGCCCTGATAATTTCCCTAAATTAAGTTTCCATAAATAGTCAAAACATTCCGATATTACATACTGTGCACAGTCTCTAACTATAAAAAAAATACATGATTAATTAATTTATGAGCAAATGTATTCAACACCATACACCAATTGATTGCTTCTGCAACATAACCATGTATGTATGGAAAAGAAAAAAAATCTGCTCTAGGCTGCAGTAAATTAAGGCGGTATATGGCGTAAGGTGTTTCTAAGCAGCACAACCTTTGGTTTAATTTGTTTCTCAATATTGGCAGACGGCGAATAATTGCATAACAATTCATAAAACAAGACTGCAGCCCTGAGCATATATGTACAACGTATACCAGGTGGGTAATTAATAACACTATCCGGATTTCAAATATTCTCAGATTTTTACACAGTTTCATAAAATTTCAAAATTTGAAATGAAGTGAAAAAAAAATAATATACACATTTAGTACCAAAATTGGTTAGCCTCTTTCATACAAATAATGTTCATTCATGTGTTAATGTATTACATCAATACCAGCTGGATTACAACCAAAACAAACTGTGTCCCAAAAAAATGAAAATATTTGGATCTTTACTAGTGATAATACAGATAGGCACTTGAACACTACAGTTTCACACATTTCCACCATTTTTTGTAATACACACTACACATATGATACATGCAATAAATGCCAATTATTAATAATTCCTAACAATAAATTTCAATCTAATGCTAATCTCCAAGCACAGTTTAAGTACAGAGTAAAATTAATATTGCATTTCCTGTGTCTCTTATGCAGCACAATAATTTGACTAAAGGCTTCATGACACGTAAAGTGATACCTTGTATTAATCACACATACTTCCTGTAAGATTTTTTTTTTGTTTTCTTTAGTTTTTTGTCAATTCCAGGAAACTTAGAACATTCATGTCAATAAGCTGCTCAGAAAAGTTAATAGCAAGTCCATATATTCATTAGCAAAACATATAACACACAAAAAAGGGAATGCACTTCATTTGGATAAATGATAAAAATAATATTTCAACAGCACTGACATGTACACAAATACATACAAATACTTAACAACCCTGTTTATTATGAGTTGATAACCAAAGTGAATAACATCAACATTTTGGAAAAATTTTGTATAAATAAATTGCTTGCAAACATACATGTTGTCTTTGTAATACTAAGCCAACAACATGGGAATACTTTGAGTTACAGGTCACACTAAGTTTCAAACCAAGAAATATTTGCCTCAGAAATGGTACTTTTTATGGTATTAACACTGCTAATTCTAACTAGACAGATAGGAGTCTTGACTAGTTGACATTTTACCTAAGGGCCTTCATACAACATTCCTGGTTGGCTGATTACATCATATATTCATTTCAATAACCAGTTGAAATGCAGCTTCCAAACATTTCAAAATTGGCCCTTTTCAGCCCTACTGCCATTCTTACCATGTTACTGATTGGCGAAAAAAATCATGGAAGTACCATTGTGGCCAATGGGCAGCCTTCCTACTGTATAGCGGGAAATTTTCGCAGGGGTTTAATTTTCGCGCTTTTCATTTCGTGTTCATGCAGCTAACCGCAAATTTTCAACCCCGCAAAAATGTTATTTTTACATTGACTTTAATATGCTTAAACTTGAATGTGCAAATATAAAAACCCATTGAAATGTCCAAAACTGGTAAAATTGCGAAAAATTAACCCTGCGAAAATATCACACTATACAGTATTTCCCCAGAAAATAAAGCACATTGGCTGCAGTTAGCACTGGCCTGACTGGGGAAGCTGCTCCTTGACACGTTTCAATATAGGCCCTTAATTCTTGCCATCTGTTACCATGACAAAATGGGTGTAATTTAAACAACCATTGTCAAGACTTTCCTCTCTACCTGAAGTTTTTTCAAAGACTAACACCTTAATCACTTATTCCCTTATTAAAACTTGGCACATTCCTATCATTTGCCTCACCAAAACAAATGTACTTGGGTACTCACAAAGTGTATGTAGTTTGACCTTTTTCTCTTTTATACCATTTTCAAGGTGACTAGCAAAAAAATACTGTAGTTTCTATTTTCCACTTAGCATCGCTATCATCACATTTGGCGTCTGAAAATAATGCTGAATCAAATGGATTCAGACTACTTGGACTTTCCCAGTTCCTGTACTTTTTTTCCACATAGCACAGAAGTGTGGGAATTGATTTAGCTTTGGGAAATTGCTTAACAAAATTTGCATGAAAATAATCTGAGGCAAGATTTCCTTGGTCTAATGTTAGTAATGATGCACTTTGGTTACAGTACTGTACTAGCAAAAAACTTTCAGAAGAAAGCAAGGCACAACTAGTCCTACTACAACTCGTAATATCGTGGAAGAGGTATTGATAATATTAGAAAGCTTTTGTCTTCATAATTGTGAATACAACATGATTAATAAAGTGGAATGTTTAACTACAAGTTAACATTCTTTAGCTTATATTCTCTGAGTTACATGTACTTGTTAAATACAATTAACCATGATATTCCAATCTCAAATGGACGGTTTATTTATCATTGCATGCTGTAAAGATAGCGTTCCAGTGTAATCTTGTGTCTGGTGTTAAACTGTACATTTAAGAGAAGAATATCATTAGTTTTAGAAAGTTAAAGACCAAATTGCACACACATTCGCTGGATTTGGTCGCCTAGCAGCTGAGCTGAATATAAATCGTTGTCATGATCACATTAACAAAGATTAACTAAGGCAAAAAATACTGCTTGTTTGACCTAATTTTCTTTATTACATAATACATGAAAGAGGAAACAGTACCATTATTTATTTGTCCCATTTATTTCAGATATTGTTCTGTCAAGTTATAATATTTAAAAGGCAGCATACAATGTCCCCTGAAATGTTTTTGGTAAAATTTCAATTAGAGGAAATCCTGACAAAGAAAGACCTTAAATATTTTATATATATATTTTGTACAAACAAGCAGTATTTTGCAAGGTTTAATACCTCATCAATAATCCTCAAAACACATATAGTGGAAGATTTTTTTTGTACTGAGTTAAATATGATGCATACAATATATAAGGTTTTAAAAAACAGAATAACCCTTTTGGTAAAATAACACACTTCTCATCTGTTCACCAAAAAACATAAGTTCAGCAAGGACCTTCAAAACAATAAAAAATCATGCAACTGAGCTTTGAAGGTCCATTTGAAACCCATGTCATTTTAGCGGGTGCTTCAAAGTAAATGATCTGTGTTGTATACCTATTGTGTTATTCTGCTTACATGAGTATATCTTTGATCTGGATGGCATTTACGGAATTTGCTCAATGCTTAACTCCGGCTAGAACTTTGCGGACATCAAGCATGATGGGAATTCTGAAGTCCTGCCTCGGAAAAACCACTCAGGATCTGCTCTTGGTCAACCCAAACTGTTGCCAAGACACCAGCATTGACCCACCTTGGATATCTGTTATTGAGCTATCGCCCACCATAATGCACTCACTGGGCGCAGCCCCTAGCACTCGAAAAGCTAAGGCATATATCGAAGGGTGGGGCTTCGGATGCTGGTGGTCCTCGCTGACAATAATACCATCAAAGTAGTGCTTGGCTCCAACTTGGGCTATCTTCTCCCACTGAACCTGCCGAGTCGCCATGGCCAGCAGTAGAACTTGTAGTTGCGGTCAGATCACCAACAGCTGCTTTGACTGGTTCTTTGAACGAGATATTTGAAGCCGGGGCCTTCCACTGTCTGGTAGGCCTTTCTAGCTAGGTCGGTGGTGTAGTAGCTGTTAAGTGGCCCTCTGCCACAGCTCTGTGCGCCACTCTTCTACTGGTATGACATCACGGATCAATTGTCCCATTTCCAGAAGGTAACTGCTTGAAAGCTTGGATGACATCTTCAGCATCACACTGACATCTTCTTCTTTCAAAGCATCTGTTTGACCTATAACAAACAATAAAACAAAAAGACAAATTATAAGTTTTTTTTGTCCAACGTTTGGCCAAGAGAGATGGTATTGCCCAGGCGGCACACATCGGCACTCTCTTACCCATCAGCACTCATCAAAAAAAGAAAAAAACTAAAAAAAAGTAAGTGTTAATAACTTCCTTTATTCAAGTTCATAAGAATACAAAGACTTTGTGCAGGAGGAAAAATAATCAAAATGTTACTTGTTCTAAATTGGTAAGTTAATGCAAATCTTTTACTGACCTAAAAATCCATGATCAATTTTAGTTGTATCCCCAACTCAGTTTGCGGCATGACCCTTAATCTTTCTATTGCTTCTAGTGTGTGCTTGTTTTGGAGGAATACATTCACATATTGACCGGCACGGCCGGCAGTCAAAAGACCCCCCCCCACATCCTTTAATGTTTGTGGGATTACCCTTGAGTCCCAATTGACTCCTGCGAAACAAACACCCAGCAGGCATAATGCCCACTTTTAAAACACTAAATGCCCAGCCGGCACGGATCCCAAGTCATACTAATAAAATGCCGCCCGGGACAGTTATCCTCTACAAGCATTTTCTGGACACAGAAAAAAAGTGGCTCCACTGAAAATCTGCCCAAAAAATATTGGGCACTGAGTTTGCAGCGATCTCTTCAGAACATTAGTTGCATGCTTCTTTACATTATGTCTCCTGGTGGACTATTAAATTATCTACTTTTACAACCGGGCTAGAGTAACTGTTTGTCTGCTGATGGGTGTTTCCCTCCAGTGGAAAACTTGCAAATAGCATTGAAGTCCCACCAGCAATACAATACAAAACTCACAAAACAGCCATTTGATACTAGCGCCTTCTCCCCACAAAACAAGGTCAAGCGCTTTACAAAATAGAGGGGTAAAATTACTATTTAGCCTTACAACATAGAAATACAAACAGGGTATTGTAAAAAAGATGAACCATGGATAAGTAGCCTAACATTCAAACTATAAAAACAAAAAAGGAAAACAGCTGCATAATTAAAGATCATGTGAGGAATAAACCAAAAAAAAATAAGCACCCCCACCAATTCAACTCTAGGAAATATCATGATTTTTAGAGCTTTCTTAAATGTAACAATGGACTTGGAGTGGCGAACAGAGATAGGGAAGAAGTTCCATAGGATAGGGGCCGCATTGCTGAAAAAACTGTCACCCACTGAACTTTGTGTGCGGGAAGCAGTGAGGAGCGTCTTGTCATCTGGAGATCGCAATCCTGGCCTGCCAGGAATATACAAAAGAGAGGTATTCGGACAATTAAGATGGCCAATTGTCCGGAAATCCCCTTGTAAGTAAGAAGCATAAGTTTAAAGACAACATGCTCACTTATTGGTAGCCAATGGAGCTCTTAAGGAGTGGTGTGGCTGAGGTCTATCAGATATCTGAAACACCAGCCTGGCTGCTTTATTCTGCAAAATCTGAAGTTTACTCCGATCTCTGGACGACATTCCATACAAAAGAGAATTGGCCATAGTAGTCAATGCGATGAATTAAAAATCAGTGAAGGACGAGATGATGACAACACTCTCACATGTGTTAAAGCGGCGGATCCGGTAATATTGCGAAGGTGGAAGTTACAGACTTAATGATGACCTTTACATGTTCAGTCATAGACAATGTCTGATCAAACACGACACCAAGGGTTTAATTGCCGAGCGACTGGGGAGAACATCATCTCCCGACCTGATGGGTAATATCTTGAGGCGGAATCGTGTATAGGATGAAACATGCGATGAAAAACTTCTGGCTTTCATTCATTCAATTTGTGTTTGGTTACAGCGCATCCACTCACTGATTTCATCAATACAAAGAGAGAGTCTTTTGACAGCATGTTGGCATCACCATCAATCTTAGGGATCAAATGTCAAATAGAGCTGACATTCATCAGAATAAATGTGGTAAGCAATATTGTGCTTCCGGATGATTGGATATGCGTACCGATGTGTACATATGAAAAAGAGAGGCCCGACCACAGAACCTGAGGAAGACCGAAAGGGAGCTGATGCTTGTTTGAAATCTTTTGCATCCCCAATGCGCACCGAAAAAAGAGCGTTCTGCAGGAAGACCGAATCCACTGTAAGGCAGTACCTTGAATTTGGAAAGTTTCACGTAACCTATCCAAAAAGAATGGCATGATTCAAACAGTATTCAACAAGCGGCAGAAAGAACGATTAGCAGCACAATAGCAGACTGCCTTACTGTTGTGAATTGCATTGAGGATATCGGTCGTGACACGCAGAAGTGCCCGTTTTCAGGCGGTGT
Organism: Ophioderma brevispina; assembly: GCA_023653785.1. Classification (NCBI taxonomy): domain Eukaryota; kingdom Metazoa; phylum Echinodermata; class Ophiuroidea; order Amphilepidida; family Ophiodermatidae; genus Ophioderma; species Ophioderma brevispina. The sequence continues at coordinate 1,161 of JAMKCH010002165.1, read as the reverse complement.
CGTTCTTTGTAAGCTGACTGAAAACTTTCGCATTAAGTCATTGAGACAAGATGATGCCTTGATCTGGGCCACTCACATTCTCCTATGAACTTAGACACGCAAGCTAATATTGACACAGGGCGATAGTTTTTTGAGCACCTCTTTGTCTAGGGAAGGCTTTTTGAGAATGGGTTGCACGGCAGCTTTCCGGAGCTTAGCTGGGAAACCACCAGTGCGGATAGACTTGTTAATGATCAGTGTTAATGGCTCGGCCAGAGTTGCAACTTCTCCTTAAGTAACAACAATGGAATGGTGTCTAAGGGACATGATTTTGATGGAGTTTACATAATCACCTTGGTTACCTCTTCAACCGTGACTGGATTAAACTCATTTATTGAACGGTCTTTCATCAAGCATTGTGTCACGCTTGGATCATCATTGCGAGTTGGAACCTGGATAAGTATTCAAGGTCCCGTCTGATTTTTTATACCTTGTCGCTGAAAAAACTGGCATATGAGGGATACCATGTTGCACCTATTACACAAGTGTGGTTTCCAATTAAACTTCAACTTTCAATTGGGTCGGTCAATTAAAAAAAAAATACATCACGGGTCCCCGGACCGCAGAGTGCGTCATCTGCGTCGCGGTTTTTGAATGGGACCAAAGGTCACATTGTGGTCACCTAAGCGTCACCCACCTCGGCCCCCCCAGAGCTACCAAGTTGCACCCTGCAAAAAATATCCAGGGCTAAAGGGCTAAAGATAGGGCCAAAAAAACAAGGAATATAGCGATTAATATAGGGCTTTTAAAACCAAGAAAATTATAGGGGTAAAATATAGGGAATTGTATGTATTGTTTTACTGCTTGAATGGAATGTGGGCACCTTTCCGTTGTACATCAGCAGCAATTTTAATTCGTTAGAAAGATATGTGCCAACAATGAGCCTACCTCTGGCTGCCATTGACTATATTACACATATTCCATGGGAATTAAATGAGGGGGAAATGCTTTAGGACTGTGTCCACCTATCCCTATTTGAATTTGTTTTGAGGAATCCGGGTTTCCGTAAGTGTAATTATTTCAAAGTAGACTCTATATTAAAGTCATGTCATTGAAAGTTGACATTATTTGAGGTGGACCCAATCACCCAAGGTAAAAAGAGGTGTTGTTTTGTGGGAAAAA
>JAMKCH010002164.1:0-74092 GCA_023653785.1 Ophioderma brevispina | reverse complement strand
GAACTCACATACAAAGAACCGGGCAACAGGACGACCCGCAAACGTAAATCATCTGGTTTAACCCGCCTTTCAGCAAGAACGGCCCACCAACATCGGACGATCATTCATCAAGCTCATCGACCAAACATTTCCCATCCGGATCCAAACTCCACAAGATATTCAACTGGAACACCGTCAGATCAGCTACAGCTTCATGCCCAACGTCGCCAGCATCATCACAACCCACAACAGAAGATCGCCGCTAAGGACAATCAATCTACACAACACGGATGCAACTGCCGCAACAACGACCTTGTCCCACTCAAGTAACTTTTTGAACCTAACATCATCTACAGCCCCGAAGTCAAAGTAGGCTAACAGGGCCTAACCAAACCCACTTTACATCTGACTGACGGAACCACCTTTCAAGACTAGATTCAACAACCACAAGACATCGTTCAGAAATGAAGCAACAAGACCACACAGAACTCTCCAATTACTTGTGGCAAGCTCAAGAAGAATAACAACAACCCACTACATCACATGGTCCAATCGTATCGCGCAGCTCCCGACCGTACTCCAGCGGAACCAAGAATCGACCCTCTGCCTCACATCACCGGAAGCTGGCCATCATCAATGCCGACAAACGCAGATTACTCAACAAGCGACCCGAACCGCCACGAGAACAATTCTGCTTGCAAACCACTCCCCGCATCACCTAGGATAATAATACGACCATACCTGCCCGCGTCCGCAATTGTCACCTTCCATCTATGCCGCCCTCTCACGACCACACCCCAACTTCTCTCTACGGGACGTCCGCAACACCGCTATATATTTTCGCATCCACCGAATAGCCCCAGTTGTGTCTGATGACCGCACAAGCGTGAAACTCCTAGTAACAACTACCGTTCCAGCATGTTCATCTATTTATCTCACCTCTGCTTTCAAGCATATGGAGCCTCTGCATGAAGATAGTCTCCTCGCCTATTATATATATATATAAGATTATATATAATATAGTCTCTCTATATCTATATATATATATATAGTTGACTAGATGAAAACCATAGGGAAAATTTAATAATTCATTCAGTCATAATTAACCTTTCTTATTATGCTAATTAATTAATATTCCTGTTTTTGTTAGCTAATGAGATTATCTCTCATTTGCTAAATTAATATTCATTCTTTTCACAGAATAAATCGCAAACAAAGATAACGTTAAGGGGAAGAGGCTACAAAAAATTCGCCCTAAGTCAAACTCTATTTATGACTAGAGAATATCGCCCTAGCGTAGGATAATAATCCTCAATTATTGAAGCACGTACCAGCGGCCTTCACAGATGTATGTGCGATCCCGAGGGACGGGGCCTAGGCTACCTTGAAAGTAGTTCCGGATATGTAGCCAGGGGTGGTTTGACACAGTAAAGCCTTGTTAGCAGCGGTAGCTGGACAATAACAAGCTGGTTATGTAAATATTATCTATAAGGCCATGTGTCTTGAACTCGCCACCCAAAAATGGGTGCTGTTTACGACGGTTTTTTCCAATTTCGACTTCAATGAAGTGATGATAATCTCTGCCAAACATGAGGGTATTGCTATTTTTTTTGGTCTCATTTTAAAGCTAAATAAATGCCTCTCAGCCCTGTAATGGGAATACTCTAGCATTTTTAATGATGACACCGTAACGAAACGAATCCAATGATGGGGCAGTGGTGGAGGCGGGAATGGAGGCGGGGGAAGCGTACACACACAACAAACTCTATGTGAAGTTAACATTTTTCAGTTTGTATTATCTTGCATTTCCCTTCTTCTGCACAGACTAATTGATTTATGTTCTAGTCAGCATCTAAATGGAGGTAATATGAATAAGGGGCCACCCATGAATAATTAAAGTAATTGACACCATTTTAATTACAGTTCTTAAGTAACGAGTTCACGCATAATGTGCACGATCATAATGCCAACACTAACTGCGTCAGTGTCTTGCTTATGTTAAACAAACTAGTAACAAAGGCAGTTATTCCCAAGGACTGTACTGCATGCCTTTGGAATTAAACTTGTTAAGAGAGGAGCCCACTTTAATCTGACCAATGATGACTAACTAGACATGTGTTTCAATTGCCCAGGTAATGCATTGTATGAAAACATCCACTTCATACAAGTATTGGTCCAGGTATACACTTATTACTAATGCACATTGTTTTCATTTGTTTTTCAAAAGATATGACATAGTACCAATTTCATAAATTATCTTCTTAAACAGCAGCTGTTAAATGTAAGCAAAATTCCATTGGCCTGATGCCCGTTCAATTCCGACAATTGAACCCAGGTAGTTATGCGCTGGGTATTGCCATTATTTTTAGGTTGAAGCACTCGCCGTCATAACTGCGTTTTGCGACGTTCAACGCACAGCATGCCACCGTTGCGTCTCGTTGCGTATAATTGTTGCGTTCACGTTTTCTAGGTTGTTGTTACTGGGTGGTGACTTCCTTTCTTGTTGTATTTAACAGCCGTAAAGTACACGAAACTACTTGGGTTCAGATAACCTTAATGTTGAAGAAGCTGTTTAGATAAAGGTAAAGTATTTTGGGAACCCTACTCTCTTACGACAATGGAACCGCGGCGACACCATTTATTTTTGCGTGCAGAACTCGGGCCTCCATCCGGCCTCGTTCTTGCCTTAAAATCATGGTTCACAATCACATGGTTTCAGTTCATCCAAAGAGTGTACTGGTTCCCAAAATCATACCTTTATTCTCCGATTCATACCCGGAGTGCATGATAAGGGAGAAAATGGAACTTCAATGACTTAATTTGATATTTTTTTTGCTCATTTCAATACCCAAGTATTACTTTTGGCTTTCATGTATCTTTTTGTGAAGAAGGCAATAACCCCAACACAGTTATACCATTTTCCTAGAAAGGAATTTGATGAGGAATTCAATCTGAAGAGAAAATAAGTGTAGGGCCTGGGGGATATATATGGCTCCTTACAAGAAACATCTTTTTGTGTTCCTTGAAAGTAATTTTTTTCAACCATAAAGTGCTTCTACTTCACCCTACCCAAATTTTATGTGGCATATTTGAATTCCCTCATGAATTTCTCCTTTTAGAAATGTATAATTTTGGATAGGTTAGGGTGAATACTTCTGAAGTTATGCTAACTTGATAGCGCGATAGATCGATTTTTCTTTTCTTAGAATCACGCAATGTAACGCTAAGGGTGGCGAGTTTTCAAGACACATGGCCATAATGCATATTTTCATAAATTAGATTACATTCTCTCTCTCTCCCTCTCTCTCCGTCTCTCCCTCTCTCTTCTCTATATATATATATATTCATAAATAAAGGTTGACGTTAGGGGAAAATTTTTTGTTTCGCCTTAACGTTATCGTTTGTTTGCGCTTTATTCCTTCAATAGAAATTAATGTTAATTTATGCAAATGAGAGAGAACTCATTAGCTAACATAAACATGACTTTAATTAATTAGCATAATAAAAAGGCTAATTAGAGACTAATAATAGTAATAGTCTTGCGTCACCTATGGCTCATCTGTAAAAATATATATATATAAGATATATATTAAATTACCAAAGTATAGACCCTCTGGAAAGGCCACCGTTACTCTGTGTTTCACGATATACCCTCACTGGACGATCACACTAGGGTATCCGATCTTCAGAGGGGGATATGATCTATTATATATTAATATATATATATATTTTGACTAGATTGAACCATAGGTAAACTTTATAATTCATTAGTCTATAATGATCCTTTCTTATTATGTCTAATTAATTAATATCATGTTTTTTGTTACTATGAGATTATCTCTCATTTGGCATAAATTACTATTATTTCGTTTCACAGAATAATCGCAAACAAGGAATAACGTTCAGGCGAAAAAAATTTTCGCCCTAACTTCAAACTCTATGTTATGAATAGAAAATTTTTTGTTAAAGCTTGTTAAGAGCTAGCATCCTTAACTGGGTCCACAACCTATGGACAGTGGCGCACCAGACCTCTTTTTTCTGGGGGGCAAACGGATGGCAAAGTGAATCTTGGGGGGGCAAAAAGTGAATTCTGGGGGGGGCAAAATATGAAAAAATTTGGAAATTTTCACCATTTTGGGCCAAAATCGCTGAATTTTTGGCCCCCAAATCATGATTTTGCCCCAAATCCTTCATTTTTTTTTAAATTTTGGGGAGGGGGGCAACTGGGGGAAAGAAAAAATTTGGGGGGCAATGCCCCCCATGCCCCCCCCTGGCGCCGCCACTGCTATGACCCTTGAGATAACTTTCACCGTTCTATGGCTTGGCATGATGAACGCCAAACATTTAAGTTCCCACGCTGCGCTGTGGGTGCTAATTTAATATGCACATATCATCAGCACTCCTACTTTCGACCCGCCTTATTCTTTTACAATGTACAACTGGCGGTCGAACCTGTACGAAAAAATATAATCCCACAATATTCGATTCATTTTTTGAATAATTGAAGTGTTTGAAGCCTCCAAAATTACGTGTGTCATATAAAAAAGCAACTAGGCCTCTCGATAATTTAAGATAATTGAATACAGAAATATCAACGACATTGTTAATTTCCGGGGTAGTTTCCAATAATTGTAACTTTTATGGCCATCATCTTTTTAAAATTTGGACATACTCTTGTGGCCATAAGTTACAACTGTTCTGTTGAGTTCCAATGCCATTTAAGGTTTCAATGTTTTGAGATGTATATTCCTAAATACAAAGAAAAAATACTTTTCTTTGACATACATATAGCATCTCTATAGTCTGTAGAATAATTGTCTTACAATTTGTAACCGATGCTACAAGTTGTTCCCAAAAAAATTCATTTTCAACATGTACACAGACTGCCAAATTTGGCAGCCCAATGTTAACACACAAGTGGTAAGTTTCACCTGAAAAATACACCAATCTATGTGATTTAAATCTGGAAATATGTTATCACATGATGGAGAAGACTCTCAAGAAGCCTACAATATACCGTTTATTGCAAATAATGAATAGTTTATTTAAGTAAGCCACTTTGCAGCTGTCAGTTAGAGGCAGAATGCTGTCCTTTGTATCTGCTTAAATGCACTTCCACTACACACGCTCGTCATGACCTAGACAGTCCCTATTACACAAAAACGTTAATACTATCTAGTCCATGATCATCAGGACATTCCCGGGGTTAATTTATGTACTGTCTTCAAAACACAGCTACTGAACACAACGCGCCGCGGAATGATATGTGGCCAACTAAAAACCGTGTGAGCAAATTATTGGTCCCCTCTTGTCTGCCCAGTAGACTCTTTCTGCTCTAAGTTACGTACTGCTATGCAGGTTTTGGTGATATGTGAGTAGACCAATGGGCATGCTCGCCTGACGATCTTGTTAATTTTAAATAATTGGAACAGTTTCTGGGGATTTCCCGAAGAATGAGTAACCGTGTTTACGCCGACTTTTGGCATTCGAAAAGCGAGAATTAGAATGAAAAAGCTTGAAAACCTGCTTAAGTTGTGAAATTCAACACGAAGGTGGCAAAGTCTCTTTGGAATTTTACATTTTGGTGAGTGTACTTGGGGAAAATGAAATCGGATTGATATTTCGTGCATTTTTCTACGTCCAGCTGCACGCATTTAGCTCAAGCAAAATGTAATGTTTATGCAATCCATCCTAAAAACTGCAGAAGAGCGCCCTGGAAGCCATAACTCAACTCAATGCGACCACGGAATGGGCAATTTATAAACTTAGTACAATAACATGTGTGACTTAATAGGACTATATCCGATGAAATATTAAGACACTATCATGATTTGCTAAATCAGCAAATCAAAAAATCATCAAAAATCGCATTTTTACATGTATGTAACAGATACACCTTCGCCTAACGTACCCTTCAAATGATAAGACGCAAAAGCACCTAATGAGGACGAATCGGAGATTTAGTCATTACTGTCCTTCGGACCACTTACTACAACACGGATTGATGGAGACTCGTATCTTGGAACACTGCCGTTTTCTTCTTTTCTGGGTCATTCTAACAGCTGGAAAAGTAACTTCTATAATCTAACAGACTATATCCTTCACTTTGAAGCTATTCCTGCAATTTAAAATATTTTTCAAATACTGATAGTGTCGTTAATCACAACTACAACTGACCAACTTCATCAGTGCATGTACCACACCAACCAATGAGTTGTTTCGGCGATCGCTGGCCCCGCCCGGTTTGGGCGTTACATTGGATTACTTCTCCTCTGCTCAATCATCGGTTTTAAGTGCGGCCACCATACGTACTAGCTCATTGTCAGAAATTCACAGTCGAATTCATCCGCCTTTAACCTTTACCAACCGCGAATTTGGTTTTGTAACCAGTTTTTAACACATGAGGCGATGTGTATCTCCCAAACTTTGAAATACCTTATCTCTGAATGGAAAATCGTCTGATTTCTATCAACAACAGGATTTAAAGGTAAGTTTAAGCTCTACATAATGGGGTTTTTTTATTAATTTGGGAACAAATATATTTTTTTATAGATCACTACCTTTTGGAGCAAGAAGAAGAATCTTGATCACTCACCTCGTCGACCCTCGATTAAATTGTGCAGCGCCCTCATTACGGAATAATAAAAGGTAAATCATTTGTGGGCCGGGGGATGTCAATATTAAAGGTTATTTCCCTGTTGTGGGAAACTACAATGAAATATGCAACTTACATTCTGCACCAAACACGCATTTTCACAGGCCCACGTTCTGTTATTTTTGTTTTCCCTTTAAATTATGATCATTTGAACCTTCAATTCCAATCTTCAATTATAACGTAATAGCCCAGTACTTACCTAATTTTTTAAAATCATAAGTTATGTTTCAAACTGTCATATTTTGGTAAGAAACAGTTTCCCTCACACCGAAAAATTCTTTAGTCGGGTCACCCACACACGCCTGTCGTATACAAAATGCCAGAGCGCACCCCACTAATAATCGCTCCATTGAAATGAATACAGGTCATGCATCGTATGCAAGCCATAATGCCCAATAACGTATTGCTGCACCGCGTTGCGAGAAAGTAGCAACGCGTTGCGACATTTCGGCAACGCGTTGCGACAATTTTTTTTCAGCAACGCGTGCGGTTCGGCCAGCAATCATGATTTTTGACGTATTTCAAAAAATAACCCACGACGCGTGCTAGATACATTTGCAACGCGTTGCAAACCTTCACACGCTTTGCGAGCTTCAATCCACCATCGCGTTGCAAGCTTCGCAAGGCGTTGCTAGGGTTAACAAGCCATAAGGGACTAAGTATTTGCCGCAACGCGTTGTGAGAAAGTCACAACGCGTTGCGGACATTTCGGGCAACGCGTTGCGACTTCACAGCGCGTTGCGAATTTCTGCAACGCGTTTGACGACATTTCATCAGCAACGCGTTGCGACATTTCGGCAACGCTTTGCGGTGTCGGCCAATCAAATCATGAATTTCTTGACTATTTCAAAAATATAAATCTTCACACGCGTTGCGACCTTCACCACGCTGTGCAACTTCAAACGCTTCGCGGCAATACGTTATGACCCTTATTGCCTTCACAACGCGTTGGAAGTTTTCAAACGCGTTGTGAAGCTCAGATCGGAACGCGTTGTGCATGGCTTGCAACGCGTTGTGAAAGCCTAAGGGGCAGAACGTTATTGCCGCATACGCGTTGTGGATCTATTTTTATGAAATACGTCACAGAATTCATGATTTTGATTGGCCGAAACGCCGGCCACGCGGTTGCCGAAATGTCGCACGCGTTGCTACTTTCTCACAAGCGGGCGTTTGCGGCAATACGTTATGACACCTTATGGCTTTTGGACCTCTTCGGGCAACGCGTTTTAAGCTCACAACGCGTTGTGAATCTCGCAAAACGAGTTGTGAAGGCTTCGCAAACGCGTTGTGAGTTCCACAACGCGTTGCCTAGATACTTTGCAACGCGTTTGTGGGATCTAGTATTTTTTGAAATTCACAGACATTCTGATTTTGATTGGCCGACACCGCACGCGTTACGCTGAAATTGTCGCAAACGCGTTGCTATTTCCCTCGCAACGCGTTTGCGGCGCATACGTTATGGCCCTTTATGGCTTGCCATAATCTCGGCCCATTACCATCTCGGCCACGCCGACTCGGCCCATTGCCGTCTCGGCCAGGTAGCAATTCCGTACAATCCCCCCCCCCCCCCCCCCCCCCCCCCCCCCCCCCCCCCCCCCCCCCCCCCCCCCCCCCCCCTTCTTACATAGTCCTCCATGAAAGATTCCATGGAAGAAATCAGAAATGGCAAATTCTCCATGGTGGAAATAAAAGATTCCATGGAAACTTTTCGAAAAACGAAAAGTCTCCATGGTGAAAATAAAGATTCCATGGAAACCTTTCAAAAACGCAAAGTCTCCATGACCCGGATATATCCGCTTGGGGCGGTATACGGGGGTGACTTTGAATCTTTCCATGGAAACTTTTGCAAAAATCCGCAAAGTCCCTCCATGGTGTAATAATTAAAGATTCCCTGGACAAAAATCACATCCTACCAGTTGACATAGACACGAAGGGAACAATATATTAAGTGAAAAAAAAAACTCCAACAAGGCCTAGACCTGTCACTGTAAACTAACATACTGACGTTAAATTGCCGTAATTTCACAGTCCTTTCTTTATTTTTGAACGTGAAATAGACATTATATTATTTACAGAATATCATTCAGCATAAAATATGCACTGACCAAGGTACTAATACTTTGCAGTAAACGCAGGCAGTATAAGAGCAAAATATTATTACTACCGATTTTACAACTGTTTCATGAATTTATTTGTTAATTTCCTTCAACAGTGAAATACAAATCCAATTATAGTAGACTTGGCCTATAAGTGAATGTTACAATGGAAATCAATAATCATACTATGCCTATGGTGTCTTTAATGTAGTCGCAAAAACTAATCAACAATTTATTTTGCGAGCTCTTTTGTTTCTTAAACGGATCAATCTAGAATGGACATCTTTTTATTTAATCCCTACAGTGTAAAGTCATTTTAAATTTCATTCCAAGAAATTCTATACATGCAAAAAAAAATTAACTGATCGGAGTTTTTTCTTTAGGTAAACTAATATCGGAATTACGACTGAAAATAACTATTGTAAGTACGGTATTCCTTTCAAAGATTATTATATACGAATTTCTACACCGCAATTAATGTCGGGTCGGCCTATGGTTGTGAATTAACAAATGATATTATGTCCCGGTTTGTCTTAAGATTTAATAACATGTATTTACTCTTTGATGGAAAATTGGAATATATCCATGGTCCACTTTGCAATTTCTGAATACTTTACCTGGAAACTTTGCCATTTTTTCATTCTCTCCAGTGAGACTTTCAACTTTTAGAAAAGATTCCATGGTATTCTTTAAACGCAGTGTCGCCTTACAAAAAGCTTCAGAAGAAAAAAAAATGTATGGATAAAAAGTGTATTGGATAAAACGGACGACTTGTAAAACGTATTAGGGTATTTTTTAGATTAACTCTTTTATAGATTAATACCTTCAACTCATAGTAAATGTTGGTTTTTTACTATATAGGGTCCTTTCTCAACATTGATACTTTCACTCGGCTTGACCGAAGGTTTCTCTTTTTGAGATAAATGTGTTTATTATTAAAACAGTTCAGGTTCAACCTTCTTACCAGCTTACAATAGAAAATGCCATTGCTGGCCATTTCGTTACATTTTACGAAACATTACATGGATGATATATCTTGATACTTTACCATTACGTACCTTGGAGAATTTTGTAACTTCGGACTATTCCGTTTGTTATTGTTGTTATCATTTTCATTTTTGTCCTATATATTTTGTTAGCCCCGTTTGGCGAACATACCTACACTAACCTATTTTTTGCTAGCTGCAGGGCCTCTTTAGTCAACATCCTAAGAACAGTGTGTTTTAATAGTATAGGCATTTTTGTTATAGGGTCTTTTTGTTCTATTCCACGTACTTTTAAGGCTATATTAATTTTTGTAATTTGTTTTGTTCAAAAGGGATCTGCTTGGTAAATTTTCGATTAATGGATGTAATTTGGAATACTATTTGTTATGCTGTTTATTATTAGTGACATAATGTTACCCCAACCACTCGAAATATTCAACTATTTATCAGAGTCATCCGAACTCAAACAAAGGTCGATGGGGACAGTACTGATTTTTTTTATCTAAATAGTATCTAATAATAATCAAAGTGTGTGACATAGCATGTCAACAGGTCTTGTGCGTATTTACAATAAACGAAACCAAGGAATTGTTGTATTTTACTTATTAGATTATAAATTGTGACTCCCTCTAGTATGATGAGTACGGAATGCATGGTGGTAAGTTCAGAAATTTTTTTATTTCTTAGACCCAAATAGGATCGAAATATGTAAATACAGAGACGTAGTTTTCTTCTAATGGACCAAATTCAGACTGGATGCAGGTTCCGTTCACACCGTCGCCCTCTCTAAAATACGGAATTAGGAACGAATGCGCCTATTTATATAAGTACGGCATTCCTTTCAGAGATCATACTATTGTTACAACACTAATGATGCCGGGAGGCTATGTTTTTTATACACGGTAACACGTAACAAAATTATGGCCCTGGATTATCTAACTCGGTTATTACGCTTTGATGTGACCATTGACATGCCATGGTCACTTTGGCAATTTCTGAATACTTTCCATGGAAGCGTTTGCCAAATTTTGGCATTCTCACCAATGGAGAACTTTTGACTTTATAAAAAGTTTCCACGGTAGTCTTCAATACCAAGTCGCTTTTAAAAAAATTGCTTTGTCAAATCGTTTCACTATGACCATAACAGGGGCAGTAATATCAACAAAAATTATTACGTTCCACTGGCGCAACTTATGTGCCGTGTTACATGTATGTTGAACATATTCGTATCGAATTATGTGTTGGACCCAAACACTAGTTTTTGAAGTTCATATTAAATGGTCCAGTTGAAACTGAAAAATATAAACTCAGAACCTAGTAGATTGTGTGTAAAATGGACCGTCACTAATACCTATACTCTCTAATTCGATATTCTCAAGGATGAATGTATGGTCTAAACGTGAATATATCCTTTAAGAAGATTTGTTAAATCATTACATCTGATTACGGACTCATAATTTAAGCACAACGATTAGATTTTGTGGCCTCCATATGTGTGTCCTCTGTAATAAGTTTTTATAATAAAATTACATGGTATTTAGCTACAGATGTCTTTAACAATGAAAAACCAAAGATGATTTTATTTGCTTATAATTCATATAAAAACAGCTGAAGTTCGGATTTGTTCCTATACGAAATTAGATGTTTCAGCATATTGTTCCAAAGCATATTGCTCAGGTTAATAACCGGAGTTGATTCTTTCAATCAAGTGAAAACAGACATTTTCTCTGTGAGATACGTTACATGACCGACAGGATGTGTTACATTTACATAACGTGAGTTAAATAAAATGACCCACTGAAAGTATTTTTTGTTAGAGAGAACGTCTGTCGCAAGATATTTAAAACATTAAAACAAATGAAAATCAACGTTAACTGACATACTTGAGCATAGACTGTAACATTCGTTAAAAATAAAAGTTCCGACTCAATTCTGTTCTTACACCAGAGTCCTCAACAACCTATTTTTCCCCATAAAGCACCAAAGATATCCTGTACTCTTTTAAGAAACCTATTCTAATCGTTCTAACACATAAGGGACTGTGGATTCCTAGGGACCCGCTAACTATAGTTTGTCAGTTTTTACGAATAACGATACTTTTTCCTACTTATATTTTTTTTGTATTTGCTTTCGGATACGCAGCTTTTCATCATTCAAAAAATAAAAAATCAATCGCCCGTTATTTAGATATTAGTGCGGTCCCTAGGAACACCCCCTTGTCCACCAAATCGGGTGGTCAGTAAAAAATCAAACAAGTATTTTGAATAATTTTCCTGTCTAATATTACCATCTTATGTACATCAAATAATAATAATATGAATAATAATAATACCGACAGTTCTATAAGCGCGCCTTTTCCAATGATTCAAGCGCTGTTGCCTAGGACTTTAAAACCTTTTACCGATTTTTTTAAACCAGACGTATCCCTTTTAGTGCTTTATTTCTTTCATTATTGAATCCGTCGATCTGTTCTCGATCAGATCGAGTTTAAGTATTTTAACCTGTACAAACCATAGGAAAGTTACAAGACAAACAACGCCACCTACCATTCATGCCCATATGAAGATTAATGGTAATGAGAAACATACAACTTTTCAGTCCATATTGTGAAAACGACGCCGTGTTAATTTATGTTCCCTTTTCCGAAATTTGAAAATATTGTTTGCCCCGATGTTTGGGTTTCCTTGTGGAATTCTAATTTTATTACTTGATTGTCAATTCTCAATACCCTGCATTTTGTATAATTTTGTGCACAAAAGCCTTCGGCCTCCCTGGTCCCACCAACGGAGTAGGAAGACCCTGTCCATTTTACTGTTAAAGACCCAATTATATTTCAATCAAAGTGCACCGCCATTTTTAAAAACCAATTTTTGTTGAAAATTATCCATGCTCACCAATTTATTAACACGCACGGGTACCCTGAGTGAAAAACCGATAACTCAAAAAATGATATTTAAAAATGTATCCCCTCAATGAGAACAAACTTTTTTCCCTTTCCTCTAACACAATCCGTTGAAACGAGAAAGGGTGAAATCATCCTCCTTTTTTCATTTCTTTTAAAATAATCATGTAATAAAATGTGTAAAGGATATTTTTTATTAATTTAAACTATCAGTCAGCAGAATATATAAAAGTAAAGAGTGATCAAATCGTTAACTTGTATCTTACCATAACAGTGGGGGTCTTAATAAAAGAGTTTCGACTTAGATCTTCTGTTTTTATATATGAGATGAAACCGTTGTCCAAAAATCAGTTTAATAAAACATAAAGCATAAAGCGCATGATAAGCATGGACGTTTAGGATTGATAAGAATATTTAGGTGTCGGTATATAAAGAATTCTGTTTAAAAAGGAAATTTTTCGTTCTTATCCAATCTGTGAATAAATGCTACTCTACATTTTATTATAGTCAACACGTATTTCGTATAATTTTGTCTGCAAAACTACACCGAAAATACATAATTCCCTGTAATCTACTCAGTAACATTAAGTGTAACCCGGTTTGATTTAATTTTAGTAATTTATCACTAATCGAGTATACCTCAAAAATGCCATTCAGTACAACCTTTTTTTTCTACATGTACTCAACATCACACTACTTTACCATGGTTACTCTGCTATTTCGCAAGTACTCTCCAAGATAACATCAAGTTAGTGCCATTAATGGAAAAGAAGAAGGACAAAAAATAAGAATGGTATTGAGGTACTCTGTGCTCTTTTTAACCATTGCAATCAATTCATTTGAATACTTAGCCTCAATTCATCCTAGTAAATTATAAACCGATGTAGGCGAAAAACCCGGGACCGCCCCCCAACTTATTATTCTAAATACTTAACCACCATCCTAACGCTAGACATTTAGTCCATAGTGTTTTCTTTCAAATAATGTATTGGCTAATTAAATGCACAATAAGAGGGGTTTTTGAGTTCATCAAATTTCAAGTGAAAATAAGATACTAAATTACTGCGTGTTTTTGTGTTCTTTTTGGTTTACAAATTGTTTTGTTTTTACAACTTTGAATTAACTTAACTGATGGCGTCTAGTTTAGCTTAAAGATCAAAATTACATCACAATCAATTAACAGCGCAAGTTAAAATGAGTATTTTGTTTTGGCACAATTTCACGTTCACTTAATATATTATAATTTTAATATTTTAAACATGAATAAGGGTATTTGTGAACCAATTTAAAGCTAAATCATGTACATATTTTGAGAACTATAAGATAAATCAATTGAATTGAGTATATATATTAATATTTTTGAGTAACAATTACTACCACACTGATCAGTTTTTTAGTGTTTATACTTTTGCCTCTTTTGCTATAGCGTGTACACACTTTTCGTCATAACTTTTGTATTACTTTTATAATCTTCTTCCGATAATTTTGTTTCACATCCGTACATGATGTTCGAGTTAGGCGGGCAAATTCCAGGGAGCTTAATTTGGAAGATTGCACCTCATTATGCATATAATCATGGAGTTATTATAATAACCCATATCATATCAATTACTTCATGATTATAACGCTTAATTAAGTAGCTGAAACCCATTGGCTCTCATACTTTATATGTTAAAAAATGAAATTAACGTGTTTATTACGTTTATCTGAGTGTAAAGTCTGACGTGTAGTTTCATATTTTGTGGATTTTAAAAACTATCACTATTTTCCACCATGTCACAGGCAATTGGTCCAGCAGAATAATTGGTTTGCCCTAACCATTTTTGAAATTTATTTCACACACACCATTGGTATTGTACTTGATATCCAAATTAGAATGCATTCAATGCTGGCTCATATTGATTGCACATCCGTTCTTAGTAATTCCTCTACTGACAATATGCATACCTTGTAATTATCTTAATCTCCTTAAACGAACGACGTTTCCATGGTATATTTAGATTTTAGTATCCTGTGCTGGTGACTTTGAGATTTTTGTATTCTATCCATGAAACTTTTAAAGTCTCCATGGAGACTTTTTAAACTTCCAGGGACCACTTTGAAAGTTTCCATGGACACTTTAAATGCTCCATGGAACTTTAAAGTCTCCATGTTGTCTTTGCGATTTTGGGATTCTTCATGGGAAAAACAAATGGTGGGGGGGGGTATGTGTGTTGCGGCCAGGCCGAGCTTCTCGGCCCATTGCCGTCTCGGCCCACTGTGTCTCGCGCCCACGGGCATATCGTCCAGTGTGCGTGTCTTTTCCTGTCTCTTCGCGTGAGCACCTGCATGGCTCGTGCTTTTAATTTAGGGCGGGGGCCGGCGGCGGCGGCAGGGCGGGGGACGAAGGGAGCTGAAGCCGGCGCAGGGGGCACGCCGGGGAGGGTGATGGCAAGGGGGAGGAAGAGACCGGCAAGGCCTTTTTCTTCTTTCTCTTCTATTTCGATTTGCGTATCTCTCTTCTTTCTCTTTTATGTTTTTTCCCCAAAATTTTCCTTTTTCTTTTTCATTCTCTTTTTTCTCTCGCGTTCAGTTTCTTCAGTGCTTTGAGACTGTTTGACTCGATCAACATTTATTTCACTCCAACTCCATATAATAATACATGTAAGTAGTACAAAATTCTATTATATAAAGGCTCGAAGAAACTGACGAGCAGTGAATTAAATAAGACGGAAAAATACATTTTACCATGGGATTTTCTCGTTAATTATCCACATCGTGATGTTTCCAGTCGTGTTAAAATACGGATTACAATACGGTACCAATTTGCTAGCTTAGTTATGGTCTCCAGCCTTGTCGATATCTATCTGTTTGTATGCACTCGTTGAATCACAGGACCTTTCTCAGTAGAGTAAGCACTATAGGGAACTCAGTAACCGTGAAACTCACACGGTACAAATTTTGGGTGATCGATTTATACATGTCGTCTTGGAGTTTGCAAGTTTGGTGCAGTACACAATAATACGGAGAGCATTTACCAATAAAAGAAGTTAATGTGATTGGTCTGTTCAAAATAAATGATTTATGTTTTTGTTGTTGCCCCCTATTGTTATTGTTTGAGAACCGCTTCCGCGTGTGCCACTGTTGTTAAAGTGTTAAAACCAAACGACAATAAATATACTATTCTAAAGTTGTATTACATTGTCACAAACTAGTATGACAAATATAATCTTTATATAACCTGTTTTTTATGTTAATAAAGATTAATAAAAATAAAAAAAGTAAAAAAAACCATTTATAAAAAAAATGACAAATTATTTAAACAAAAATTTTATATTTTCATTCTTAAGATATCTTCAATTTAGCGAAATAGTTAATTATAATTTGCAAAACGACTGCTAAAATAGACTATCCATATTCCCGAAATTGAACATAACACGCCTATTAAATTGTCCAATGACGAGCTGAGTTGTTCCATATTAGTGGGGTATACTATATTTATCTCAATTAAAGTTTTTTTTTAGAGAGAAACCGCGGCGACGGGTCCTGAACGGAACCTGCATCAGTCTGAATTTGTCCATTTAGACAGAAAATACAAAAAAGAAAAATTTTAAATATTAATAAATTATTTAGATCCTATCTTGGGTATAAGAAATATAAAATATATGGTGGAGTCACAAACCCAGGCATACCATACCCTCATCTAGAGATGTACCAATGTATAATCCAAAGGTAAAATACAAACCATTGTCCCTTGCGATCGTTTATTTTAAATAGGAAAGTACCATTTGACATTGCTACTTGTCACACAACTTTAAATTAGATCCTCTTGGATCAAAAATTTAGTAGCTTGTCTTCATCGACCTTGTTTGAAGTTCGTTGCTTACCTTGTTCGTGTTTGTGCAGTGTTGCTTCCGTCCTTGTTGCGGATTTTTCTCTAAAATAGTGAATATTTAAGTGTGGTAATATTCTGTCACACATAATTACTAGTATAATAAAGATAGGCCAAAATTACCCATATTAAAGATTATATTCCCCAAACTAAAACCTTTTTTTGAACACCGACAAATTACATAAAATTAAAATAGGCCTAAAAGCACGTGGGATGTTTAGAACAAAATACCCAAGATAAAAATGATATACTTTTAAAACCAAAAACTATTAAATCATTACATGAATCACAATTAATAGTATGATCAAGATTCGTAATAAATGTTAGGCCCACGGCGAGATGTCATATAAAGGGTGTTGCTATAAAATGAAAGCTCTGATTTCCACTGATGTTACCTTTCCATAAAAATATCCCCATCTGAAAGGATTACATCTGAAAATGATTGATTTTGTATTTGTAAAGGTTATAGAATGTAATAAATAAAGTAAAAAAAATAAAAATGTTTAAAACAAATCAAAATCACCCTTGGTTTCACTTTTACTATATATTAATTATTTCTGTACCCAAATAACGGTAGGAAATCGATGCCCGTTTCATCTTTCGAAATTATTACCGAAATATGGATGCCTTGAAAAAAACCCCTTTGCCGATGCCAGTCGGACCCCGTCAATTATAGGCCTACAGTATACGCAATCAGTATCCTTTTAATAAATGAACCTATAAGTCCATATTGTGGGAAGAACTCTTCAAATAGTAACAAATATTAAAGCATAAGTCCAACATATTAGAAGGGTTTCAGTTGATCAAAGTCGCAAATGAAGAGATGTAAATTTAACTATGGCCATGTAAAAGCGCAAATAAAGTATAATGTGATTACCCAATTATGGACATTTTGCGATTATACGCAAAATTATGTTCAGCATTTAAGTGGACATGAGAACAGAAATAATGAAGAAAGAAAATATTGGATGTATAGTGCTGGAATTACAGAAAAAGCAGGGCAATTGGTCTTAACATAGGCTACTATTAACATAAATAGTGAACCTTGTTGGCTTTGGGAAGGTGAAACAATGGATCTCTCTATACTAGATTCACTTTTGGTAATGAGTCTAAGTGACAATATAATTGAATCATGTGGCCATATTTATATATACAACAGAAGAGTATTCAGATGTCACATTTGCGGACCTTTTGCATGCCGGACATTTGTACAATTAATTGTTTGTCGTGCTCTTATGTGTGGATTTTCCACCATAAACATTTTACAATTCGAAAAGTTAATGAAAAACATTACGATGATTCCAATAGTTCTGCTAAATTACAGCTTTATTTTTAATTAGAAATTTCGAATATGTTGGACCGAAAAAATAATTCTCACACTTTTCATTTTTAGATGGGGTGTTTTGACGGAACGCTTTACATCGGTTGCAAAATTTGACTTGACAAATACTCTGCAACACCTCCAAATGAGGCAAAACGCAAAGGGTGTGAGTGCGCAGTGGAAAACGAAATCGCGAGAGAGTAGTTGTTCTGAGATGAGTTGTTACTTGGCTTTTGAAAAACTTTAGAGTCTTGGATGTTAAGAGGCTGTCAGGTAGGGTGTTCCATTCAGGTACAGTTTGTGGGGAAAAAAGCTGCTTTGAAGCAGTCCTTTTTAGGCTGCGTATCGTTGAAAGATTGCTGTTTTTACGGGTCTGGAAAGGCGGTGTGGCTGGCTGCACAAAAAAAACACGACGCTGGTGGTATGGCGACCTGATCGTAAACGATCCTGTGCATCATGGTGAGGCGTGCTGCTTTCCTTCTTAGGTGTAAGAGAATCCAACCAAGTGTTTCAAACATTTTACTACACTGCTCGCGAAGAACTATAGTCCCTAAATGCAAACCTCGCCGCACGACGTTGTACCCCCTCCAATTTGTTAACAAGATCAGAAGTATGGGATCCCTACGGTCCCTGAGTAATCCAAATCGGGCGAACCAGAGGAATTGTAGGCATAGCTTTCAAGTAGTTTGGACAATAATGAAGGTTTCAGAAGAATAATAACACCAAAGACTTTAGCTTGGCTTTGGAAATTGCAGAATTCACGTGCTCATTCCATTTCAGGTCAAGTGATAAAATTACTCCCAAGTACGAAGTAACTGGGTGTCTTTAAGTTTATTCCCTAGTCTATACTCATGAGTAGAAGGGGTTCTAGCATGAGAAAATTTTTAAAAACAAAACATTGTCGGCATAAAAAGCATTTGCCATGTGTGTTGCCAGGTGGAGAGGGTGTTGAGATCAGTTTGGAGTTGTATGATATCATTCAGGATTTCTGATCTGTATATACAAAACGCAGTCATCCGCCAAAGGCGAACCTCGGACGTGATGTTATTGGGGATTATTTAAGAAACAAAAAAGGGGGCCTAAGACTGCCCTGGGGCAACGCCGATTTACGTGGACCACCCAGAGTGGTCACATGACAACAACCGTTGCTTGCGTTTTGTCAGGAAGTTGAAATCCTGTATTGTGTGTACCAGTTATGCCGTAAGTGTTGAGTTTGTGAGGAGTTCTTTGTGTGGACAGTGTCGAAACGACTTCGAAAAGTCCATAATGATAATATCGAAGGGCGTTCGACAGTCCAAAGATTTAGCCAGATCGTGCACGGTGATATTAGTTGGCTTTCACAGAATGTTTGAGCGGAAAGCCCATGCTGTTGTCTGGTAGTAAAATGTTGTGTTTGTTGACGAGGACGCATTATGTTGTATGCAGTATGTGTCAAATACCTAAAACACTGGGGTCAATGACACTGTCTGTTATGGCGGCCACTGCTCTATCCCTTTCTTGAAAATGGGAAATATTGGCAGTAAGCCACTCATTGGTTTAACTCCCCTGTATGCCTGCTTTTATTAAAGATTATAGGTCACAAAGCAGGGAGCGAGTGAGATCATCGGCGAACATTTTTAAGATCTTCACAGGTAATCCTCCGTGGTGGTGCCTGTTTTCATTCAATTCCTTCAGCAACTTGACGACCCCGTCTTCATGAAACAAGTAAATCAGGCATGATGGGATGTGATTCCCCAGAAGGAAGATTTGTCACATACGCCCCTCAATCAGTAACTACCGATTGCGAACTGTTTATTGAGATTATATCTGCTTTGCTGAGTTTTTGGAGACTGTTGACCTTGGCTTCTAAGGCGACGGTATCCCCATGTTGTCACTGCGCAGTTTTTAACAAAACTCCAGAATTGTTTGGGAGAATCAAATCAGGTTCTTCTAACCCACTTCAGGATGAGAACTTGCACTCCTTTTGAATTTGTTTACGTAAGGATTTGAATTTAATCCAGCCAGTCATTTTCATCCGGTCCTGTAGCATGATTAAAGGGTTTTCGATTTTTTAAAGGATACCTGATATGTGAAAATCTCTTGTGGCACCTATCGTGATTTTGGGGTGAAATATATGAAACAGCGATAAAAGGAGTCACTAAATTATTAACCAATGTTGAAATAAACACAGAGTAAAATATACATAAATCAGATCATCATATTTATTCAGTTACTCAGTACAGAAAGACAGCAAAGATTATAAAAATAAACAGTTCGATACTACAAAAAAATGATCAGATGCAAGATTTACCAGAGATAATAGCGGGGGAATTTTTGGGGATATGGAGTAAACGTCCCCAAAAGATAAAAGAGTACACAGGAATAGCCCCCCAAAACGCACCAAGAACAAAATAAATTATCATTTGGTTTGCTCACATTTTAAAAAATTAATTCAAAAGAAGTTAAAATTGGAGTCAATTACACTCGTTGTTCAACTTATATTATATTACAAGAAATGAAAAAAATTTACACTTAAAATCGAACGATTGCAAATGAACGGAAAGTAGGCCTTCCTCTAAAATGTAAAAAAGAGTGGAAGTCCACTCTGAAAGAGGTTTTTGTTACGCGACCCATCCCAATTTAGAGTGAAAAATTCACTCGGATTGGAGTGATTTTCGAGTGAATTTTTCATTAAATTGTTTGCCGTAACCTCATAATTATAATTTGTGTGCCTAACGATCATAAAAACGTTTGGCCTCACAGATAAAAAGTTTATCCTAGCCTTTTAACTGCACGTTTGTTAATCATTTCAAGGTGTTATCCGATACAATGACAGGGTCATGGTTTTAAAACAATATCAATTACTTATTGATTCAAAAAACATCAAGATAAAAATCACCATTTGGTTAACATTTTTAAAACGGATTGAAACATAGGAAAAAATGTCAGCAGAAAATCATTTTAGCAACATCTCTTAAAACATTACTGGGGGCTAAGAGTTTAAGTTTCGATAATATGCATAAATAAAAGCTTATGTTATTTGTAGTAATTGTTTTGAGAAATGTTGTCTTTAAGTTTGATAAAAAAGTTAAATTAATTGGCAATGGTTTCGAAAATTTTAAGCAAAACATGTTTAAAACATCGTCAATATACATGTTAAACACGTTTGATAAGATTTTCACAAACAGGTATCAAACAATGTGTTTCGTAAATAAAATATATAATCCCACCTTTGAAAAATGGTGGTATGAAAAGTTATGGGTTTGCTGGGAAGGTCATTCTAATCAAGGATGAAATATTTAAATATTATTGATATACTTAAATCGGGCCATCCCCCTTTTTAAAAGGTACCACTGAGCATGACACAGTAATGACTCGACTGAGAGCAATAGGTTAGGCACGGTATTGGGATATTTGCTAGTGAACATTTAAAACCAAAAATGAGGTTCTAGATCACGAAATATACCTGAAGGCTATAGTTAAGGAGGAGGGCCGATTGCACTATATGAAGTTTTAATATTGATTGATTGAATGACCTTGACCCCAAAACTCCCAACTGCAAAGTTTCGCGCCAAAATATTTGAATCCTGTTGGTGTGAGCGCTAAAAAGTGATTTTTGAAAAAGTCCCATAGCGCACACGAGTACAGTTAATATTGGTCGACCAACAGGGCCACATTTTGCTCATAACATCCCAACCAATCATCCTTTAGCAAGATTTCACAGGGTAAAGAGAAAAATAGTAGCCTATCTTTCTTCTGATACCAAAATATGACACCTCTTCCGGTAAAATCCGGGGCCTCTGGGGACGAGGAATAGCGATAGCGGCCAGGACCCTTTCACACAGAACACACAAAAGAAAAACACACACACACACAAAAAACACCTGAAGTACGCCTTCCAAAAACAAAAGGCTAATAGTGGTCGCTGGGCCGAGGGGTGGCGGATGGGCCGATTGGGTGGAGGTGGGGCGAGGTCGGTGGCGGTGGGACGTGTGGCAGTGGGGCCCGACAGAGGTGGAGCATAATTTGGGCCGGAGTTGGTAATGGGCCGAAGATGGCGATGGGCCGAGGGGTGACCTGGTACCGATTACAAATACAAACATTGAAACAGGGGAAGGTGGACCAACACGGCCATGGCCAAAAGAATGATTAAATTTAAAGCGGCACTGGCCCGATTTTCACAAAATATGAAATTTCTTCAATTTGCTCTCTAATGATAGGTATAGGCCATTGGAAGAACAGAGATATATTTTAAATTACAATAAAAATAACATACCCAAACAGAATAGATAGGGACATTGATTATGAGGGGTAGTAAAGACATCCAGGTATTGTAGGCCAACTTTTGAAGTTTGCCATATTTACTAAACCAAAATGTATATACTGAATATATTTTGACTCGTACTCGCTGAATTTAAAACGTTTTAAAACCACAAAAGGTAATAGACCAGTCAAACAGTGGGCATAGCATGAGAAAATGCATTAAGGATGTGTGTGGTCTTGTGTTTATAAAAGCCATTGTGTTGCTGAATTTAGTTGTCGCCGGCGAGGTTAAATTATTAAAAATCGTTCTTTCTGTTGACTCATAAGGAAGCTGCTGATTGGTCTATCGTTTCGGTGCGGCTTTGTTAAAGCTTTACAAACCATGATGCAAAAATATCGATTTTGGAAAAATCTTGAGTGCGCACTATTTTTCAAATGTGCAGTGTCTCTTTAAAGATGTTTGTTAGGCTAATCATTAAACGAGCATTCTACTGAAGTCCGAATTAAGTCCCAGGTGCGTAATTTCTTTTTAAAAAACCAATTTACAACAAGGCAGGATTATTTTCGATTTTGAATAGCTAACTGATAATGACTACGTCTTGGGTTTATGAACTATGCGGTCTAAATTCCTTCATGACAGTTATACAGTTGAATATGACATATTAACAACATTGAAAAAGATATAACCCTGGATTGAAAAACACGAGTTAAGAATTTTTGTTGAAAAGTCAAAGTTCACATTGAAATGTAGTACTGTCAGCCGCGTTTGTTTATAAAAAAGTCGTTCACAATATACCCCACAATGCATCTTGAATCTGAAAGTGTGAAAGGGCTTTAAAAATTGAAGTAAGAAGCTGACAATCCATGGAATAACTTCTTCGGACTTTGGTATGGTTACCTCATAAACTACTCACATAGTGGGATTACTGGGTAAATTATCTTGATCAATCCCAGACCTTGTCTTTTGAAATCTTCAGAGGAGCATTAAAATGCTCATCTAGGCACCTTGAGGCGAGCTGCAGAAAGCTTTTTTTAAAAAGCTCCCAAATTCTGGCTGAGTACAGAGCTTTTACAAAGCAAAGCAGCATAGCAAGCAGGACCGGAAACTGAGTTGGGACCAGAAGTAGTTTTGGTACCAAAACCAGAGGTAAAAATTTTATCTTTAACCACTACTCGTTATCATCTACTGACCTTCTTGGTTTTGGTTACCGTTGGTAATACGGGAAGGAAAGGTACATATAACCAGAACAGTCGAAATTAGCGAAGTGCAGCCTGGTTTATATTGCTGTACAATTACCTAAAAACTTATATTGTCCAAATTAAACACTCCACTGGTGCTCTAGATACGCGTCCCATAACACTGTACCATTTCATTTTTTTATGTATGGTCTTCCAGGCGATAAAAATTTAGGTAAAGATAACGGCCCTTCCGAATTACTTCGAGAGAAGTTTCACTCAGATGTTGACATCCAGATTTTGAAACGACCTTGCGCGGGACCTTGTCAGGTAGTAGAGCATATCAAGGCGTAGGAACTAAAAAAGGAACGCGCTAGATTTGAGCTTGTTTGGAGTGATTGAACGTGTATGGGCGTTCGTATTATTATTGAACGTGATTTTTACCAGCCGTTTACGAAAATAAAGGGATCGCGTATGCGCAAGGTATTGGTGAATTGCGCAATATTTTACTAATAAAAAGAACTTCCAAATTAACAGGGCCGATCTGATAGTAAAACAAAACAGTGGCATAACCAGACCTTTACAAAATGGGGGTAGGGTGGGGGGTAAGGAACAGAAGAATTTTCTGAGGGGGACAAATTTGGAACCTTCTCCGTAAGCTCCACCCCTAAGGGTTATTCTCCGGGGGGGGGGGTTCTCAAATCGGGGGATGAAGTAGGGTTATGTGCGCCTCTAAGACACTCTCATTTAGGACCATTCAGTTCCAGAGACCGTACTTGTTATGGCCAAAGCTATTATTCTACCACAAATTGATGGAATCGCATTTTTTAATAATTTTTTGGAAACCTTCAACTAACAGTAAAAAATAGCCTGGTTAACATTGATTAGGATAAGTGAATTTCATACTCCATCTCCAGTGGACATGTAGATTTCCTTTTTCAAAAATTAATACGCCCGGGTGATAGATATAGCTAATAGCTATTATGACATGATGCAAAACAAAATGTTATTTAAATTGTGAGTCGCCCAAATAGTCTCTTAGTTTAAAAATAAAAAAATCTCCTCCGTCGTCCATCAGAAAATATCATGTTACTACTTCTCTACTCCAAAATAGCACCAAAAATTCTTGATTTATCTTCATATAACACTTGGCCCGTGATATACAGTGCGTTCACAAGTCCTGGCCCGACACCGCAGGAACACCTGTTTGATAGTCGCGTTCAAAAACTCCAAACAATACCCAAACATACTCGTAAGTTTGTCACATGTATGACCCTGGTATGACCCCAATGACGTGACCTGTAACCCCCAATTTCTCATAGTGCAATCACGCTTTCGTAACAAGTTAAATTACATACTTAGACGGGCACTTAAAGATTTAATCAAATTAACCATCATTCAAGTGTATCACTTTAAAGAAGATCACCCAGTGACCCAGTGCCATTGAACCTCGAACCTGTGCCAGATTTTTTTTTTTTTTTTCATTTTAAAATCTAGTCTAGATTAGGGAGAGTAAACTGGGCGATGCACGAACAGTCCAACATATCAGTAACAAATTTAGAACCTAAGTCGGCAAAAGTCAGTATAGTCGAATTATCTTAGAAACTAATGGGGAGTAAGCTAATTAATACATGGCGATTCACGGATGCTTGATAACGTATCCATCAAACGTGTGTCATTGAGTTATGTTCTTCACTTGTAAGGGGCGAGCCTTTCCCGACCTTCTTCTTCTTGAAACATGTGGCGTGCATAGTGTCAAATCAATTTGACCACGAAGGTGGTATCGTCTATCGTTCTTTTTCATGTCTGAAAATATATCTAAATTATACTTCACATACTCATGATATGTTTGTAAGACCCCTCAAACTTATTTCGCCCGACGGGACCAACGTAGATATCAAAAAACCTCGGCTCAATCAAAACAAAAACCAGTGCCATAACAGTGTCGGAAAAAAAAAAGGCTTCAAATTTACGGGACGTTTAAATTAATTGTCAGATTTATAGTCCGTGTTCATTTTTTGTACACCATCCATGCGGTATTTCCATTGGAGTTAATACCCGCAGATTTTTTCTCTCGGCACCGATTTACCAGCTGTTCACACTATCTGAAAAGTGCGTGTAACTGGTAAAGCATTGTGTTCCGTGATCATTATCATATTGCCAAAGGAAGTATTTTGCTGTTGGTTGCCGGCTCAAATAACGAAGTAGGAAAACTCGCAAGGGCTTTTACAAGATGCGCGATAAATCGTCGGACTCCAACGCATTTTAGATGCGCGACCTGCGCGGTCGATCGCCTCAAAAGACAATGTCTGCAATCCAGTACTTAAGTACATTCATTTGAAATGCAGTCATCCAGTCAAGCGAGGGTGTGTGGTGAAAAATGAAGGTTTTCTTCATTGGCTGATTGACATGCATTGATTCATAACCCTATCACAGTAAACCTCACCAAACTCAAGTGTTTAATTGAGGCGAAAATGCATCTAAGTCCAGAAGAGAGAAAGTGAGTGATGACATCATCCAACCAAGACTCATATGGTGACAGTGGAAAGTAATAATGCCCCGGGGAGGGGCGGTGTGGGTGGGGGTGCACTCACATGGAAAAGAAATGGGTATGGGTGTAAGGCTTGGGCTTCCAAAAAACCATAGGGCATTCGTACAAAGGGGACTGACAAAAATAGGGTCTTTGGGTGAGAGGACAGCCAAATTGCCCAAAAATAGGGGCTTCGAAGGAACATATTTTCAAATTTTGAAAATTGCAAAAATTAGACCCACAACGTTTTGCAAAGTTTCTAAAAAATAAAGGTCTTGGGTGAAAATTTTTCTCCCAAAATGAGGGGTTTTAGGTGACAGTGGTAAAATTTCATAAACAAGGGGGTCTTTTGGGTGAGATTTTTTTAACATAATGGGGGTCTTGGGTGACAATGGGGCTGAAAAAGGGGGTCTTAACAGCCGTTTATAGGTGGTGGCTTCCAAGATGGGAGTGCCTCAGTGAATGTATTAGTGAAACTTAACCTAAATCCACTAACGTCGGACTACTAAAGTTCCAAATTGTTCAACATAGATATGAATTACAGTTGCTCAATTCATAAAAACAGGAAGGAAAGAGAGTGTTGTACGTGTAAATATCATTGATCTTCGACACTGCCAATGTGTTGAGGGGTGTGGCATAAAGCTATTTCATAAGGTGTGAAATGGGGTGGATGAGTGACCATCTCTCATTCGTGGCCTAATCCTGTAAAATTGATTGTCCAGTAATTAGTCTTGTATTTGAGTAGAGATACTCCTGTCAAATGAAAGTATAAAACAGTTAAACTGTCAACAAAACATTTGCTATGTAATACTCTGGTCTGTCCTTGTGGTTGCACACCAACCAAATGGCCATTGGTTTATGTACAAAATTGCCCTTAATTAAAATAAATTTCTATTAACGAAGGGGACTCAGTTGATTAATATGCATTACTTGACTAAATGGGCCCACATGGAAAGAAGGATTATTTGTAATATCCACTGAATGTGTAACCCAGTCTAAAGAAGAAATAAAACAAACCATCTGCATCCCATTCAGCAAGAAGAATCCATAAGTGGACTACGGATTTTTCGAGATAATGGAGCGGGATGTAAGACAACGATGAGTTCCGATCCCATCTGAAACTGTGGCAAGTTCTAGTCCAAAGTATTCCTATGGGGCTGGGTTGTAAAAATTAATAAGTTACTCAGTAGTAAGCCTCACACACCTTTTTGTCTCGATATTGTGCGGATTGATCTTAAAATAATTTCAACGCAAAAGATGGCCAGGAAGTTCCAGTTTCTACTATTTTTCAATTTTAATTTAACCGTCACTCTTTTGACCTTTTCCACAAACACTTTTCGGCCAGAGGGTGCCAGACCAGATCTAATTAGTGGTGTGGAATCTTGACTGTGTGTGAGGGTTGTACTGAGCAAAACTGCAGGCACACATGCGATGGGTGTAGGGTGTTGGTTCACATAACCCAATTAAATAATAAAACTCCCTAAGCTAAGATAGGAAATTACCGAGTCCAAGAACGACGTAAAGGTTTACACACCACTAACTCACTTAAAATGGCAAACTTTGAGCATGTTTCTTTTCAACATTTAAAACTCTCAAAGAGGAAAAACAACAATATTCACACCAAGTACACGCTAAAATCACCAAATATTTCAAATAAGGCCCGCTAAAAAGTTAGATTCCCATCCTACTGGTACTTCGAAACGTGATGAGGAGGCTTTGTGGGCCGCCAGCTTTAGATGGAGGACCACTTAGCAATCCGTGTGCGGTGGATGTCTGTGTGAATGTATGTGTGGATGTATTTGTGTGGAGTGGTGTCACTAAACATGTTAAGTTTTTTTAAAAGTGACCTCAATTGAAAGTTGAAGTTCAATTGAAACCAAACTTCTGTCATAGGTGCACATGGATCTCTCATATGTTGATGAGGTCAAAGGTCATGTCCGAGGTCAAAGGTCCACGTGAGGTCAAATTGAAAAAGGCTAAAAATGTAAACTTGACCTCAATGAAAAGTGAAAGGTTCAATTGCAACCAAAATTTGTCATAGGTGTACCATGGGATTCCCTCATATGTTGAGAAGGTCAAAGGTACATGCCAAATTCAAAGGTCATGGGGGAAGCGGCCCACAGCGATATTCTTTGAATTATAGCAGAGGCGCGAAAGCCGAGAACTGCGAAATTCTCAGTTTTATTTGTGATGGTAGCAACTGCTTTAATGGCATTACTGAAGGTTGAAAACTTGCAGTGTGTCTCAAAATAAGCAGGGGCTATCATTAATATATGTACCACATACTGCATTCTGTTGAAATTGTATAGTATAGTGAACAAATTACAATAAATCCACGGCTCATAGGGCCAACATGAGGTATTGTACATGTTGTACATGTTTCGATGACGATGGTTCAGTGCCATTTCATCACCCTGCCACCCCTCAGCTCAGGCTCAAAATGCAACAATCCCCCCCCTGTGTGCGATAATTTTAGTAAATTATTAAACCTTAACTATTGGTAAGAAGATCGCAAATTTACATGAATATTATTTACTACAATGCACATGCATTTCGTATACTAAAACTTACTAAAAAAACCCAATTGCGCCGACGCCACCGTATGGTATGAGTAACTAAACTAAAATACGAATGACAACTGTCAAATTTGCAGCTGATAATACCACAGCACAGCCATTAGTGTTATGAATGTACTTGAATGACTTGTACAAATTCATGACATTGTATGGCATTGAACAACAATGGATTTGAGATTTTTTAATATACACAAAAAACGATGGTTAGAATGAGTTGTTGGGGGTTATTCTGTATTGAAATGCGTGGTATGCGATTTTTAACCACTCCACACTCTCCATCGGTAGTCCCTCGTAGACTCGTTATAAGCTGCCAAAATTTCTATTTCTGGCGATAGGTAACTTGCAGTTGGCCAACGAAAACTAGACTTCATGAATGGTCTGAACCGAGACTATACGATCTCAGATCTCCGTGACGGAAGTAGGCAGCACCGGAACCAGGCTACAGGCGCTGCTATTTACCTGCGATCATTCTCCAGGCTTGGAATCTCTCCGCATTAGAGATCTCCTCCTTCCAATCTTCCTCCCTTATCTAAGCACCGTGACATTGCTTTCCTGTGCCATCTCTTCAAGATTCTTAACCACCTTTGCTCTTCTCCTAATCCCTTCAAGTCGCACCCTAGACCCACCCTTCGCAATCTCAATAGCCTCTCTCTTGATCCACCCTTCCGCAGGCTCTCGCTTTCCAAAAGGTCTTTTTATGCATTTGCTCCCACATTATGGAACTACCTGCCCAAGGATGTTGTAAAGTGCGCCTCCCTAAAAGCCTTCAAAGCCGCTGTTAGCCTCCACATCTTGTAGCTATAGGTCGTAGGTTTTTTTATTTTATCCATTCATCTGGTCCATTTATTTTTTGCTTTTCCATCCTCCATGTCTTTTCACTTTTGGTTTTAGGGCTACCTTCTTATTTTTTTTTTTTTTTTTTATGGGCATCCCTTTAATTTAGTGCTATGTCACTATTGGGCTTGTCCTGGCTATATAGCCAATTGTTATAAGGCTATGGTTTTTTTAACATATACCAAAAAGCTTAATGACACTTTGAGGAGCCCCAC
Organism: Ophioderma brevispina; assembly: GCA_023653785.1. NCBI lineage: Eukaryota > Metazoa > Echinodermata > Ophiuroidea > Amphilepidida > Ophiodermatidae > Ophioderma > Ophioderma brevispina. Next base: position 44,709 of record JAMKCH010002164.1, on the reverse strand, counting down.
ACAAAAATGGGAATCAGCAAGCTGAATTATTTGTGATATATATTAAGTATAGACCTAGCTTAGGCTCCCATAGCTTAACAAAGTTTGGGTGATTCCTCCATGTGCTGGACATGCTTAAACAGCCAAATGTTGACGGAATTTTGTCAACCTAGCAAATAGTACAAATTTGAATTATCTGCCATTGCAACAAAGAGCAACATGTGATATTCATATTTCATCATAGCAATCTGTACCAATGTTAGATCTTTTCAGAATATAGTGGACTCCCACATGTTTCCTTATTCTAATGAGGTGGTCAATCAAAAATGATGTTGCGGACGTTACATTTTCCGTCAACAATTGCACACCAACTTTAGCCGAGCATTGCCCTAAATTAGAGCAAGGTTGTATTAATTGCTTAGCTTGTACAAATAGTTTCATCTATACCAATAATATATGAAACAAAATAAATTCTGATATTGCATTATTTCTTTAAAAAATCTACGCACTTATATATAAAGATAATTTTCCATCAAAATTTTTGTAACATCCGCAACATTACATTCTGTTGCCTAGGCAACAGCTACTTGACCTCATAATTTAATTTGTATGTTTAAACTAAAGTGCCTCTAACACACTTCCCACAGATCTAGGCAACACTTCCCCATCTTTTTATTTTTCCCTGTATGATGCTGTTACATTTTTTCCGTCAACACTTGTAACATCCGCAACACTAGTAACATCCGCAACACAATAGCAAGGTTTTTCTTACATATGAAGTAAAATCAAGAAGATATCTCTATTTGTTTATTTACCACATGATAAAATAATAAGAGCAAACTTTCTTTTTAACTTAATTTTACTTATCTTTATTACTATTTAAATGTTAGTTTGCAAAATGTGTTGCGGACGTTACTTGATGTCAATGTTGATGGAAAAATAAGCTATTTGATGCTGTTTCTTTATTAAACTTCATCAGAATTGGAAAATATTGTACTTATTATTTAATTGCAACCTATTTTCATTAATTTGGACTAAAACAAACAATCTATAGTTAATTTTAGTGAAAAAAATATGCATTTTATTATGATTTTAATTGTAATTTTACCATTTATTTATGATATGTGATTACTTTACATCTGATAGAGGTATGTGACATTTATATAGAACAGCACTTTTAAAATGGCCCTATTTCATTAAATTTAACAACTTTTTTCATTTCTTTACTTGCAAAGTACACTTTTCACAGGTAGAAGTCACTGCTTTTGTTGCGGACGTTACATTTGAATGTTGACAAGCAGATCATACCTAGTATCGGTGCTATAGAATTGTAGAATGATATGGGTCTTTCCATGAAATATGTCCTCAAAGTGTGACATGATGTAAAAATGTCATAAATACATACTTAGATAATTTCTTGCATTCCAAGTGTTCTGATACACTTTGTCAAACATAAATCGAAGTTAATTTGACAGAAAATTACAGCAAATGCCATATTTGGACAAAGTCATATTTACTCCCATAGAGTTAGTGTGGGGAAATCAACATGTAACACTGGGACACCGGCGTCCTTGTTACATGTTGATTGATGCATGCTAATAAGTGATTGTATCATACATAATTATCAGAATTGTTTTTGTAGATTGGAAATGTTGTCTTTTTGCAACATTATCATTGAGTGACTGTAAGTCTGCATTTTTCCCATGAAATAATACCGTTTTACTTGACTGGCAGTTCAACGTGTAACGTCGGACACCACTTATTCAAAGGTGCCAAACTCACAAAAGACAGAGTTGAAAGGTGACCTTTTTTTAGTTTTAAAAATATGTTAGCCAAGTTCTTTTCTCAACATGGTATGGAAAATGCATACCTTGCTTAACAGTGAAAATACAGACAAAACTGCATTAAATTATCAACGTGTAACATAGGACACCACAGTTACGTCTTGATCCATTTTGTGCTAAATCTGAAATATGACAAAATTTATTGTCTCTAAATGCTGTTAGATTTGTACCTGCAGTCATATATTATCATTATAAATTGATATAGAGGTCATTTGGACAAAAATATGGAAGTCACACACGCTTGCAATATGTAACAAAAACATTTAAAGTCGGACACCAAATGTTACATGTTGATTCTTGCACTTTATAGAAATATACAGTGAAATAACGAAGAAATATTTTAAATGTGATCTGTTCATATGTTTTTTTACCTATATTTCTGCCCACCTATATCAATAAAAGGAAGTAAACAACCATTTTCTTGCATTTACAACTTATTTCTGATTGTTCACTTTCTATGTCACAAAATGTCCCTATATTTAACCCCGGACACGATCGTATTCAGTGAAAATTAACGAAAATGTTATAAATAATTTGCACCAAGTTGGTTGGCATATGAAAGCCTTTGATTTAGTCCACAAGTTGAACTCATTATCATTATAAAAACTGTTTGGTCTAATTAAGATAAACAATTTTGTGATCACACATATTAAAAATGTGATTGAGGACATTTTTCATGGAAAGACCCATATATATGTTGGTTTTAATTTTTATTTTACTAATTCAGAAGCTAAGAAAAAGGAAACAGACAAAAAAAAAAAAAAAATAATAATATACAAAAGCCAAAATGAACATAAAATATGTTGCGGACGTTACACCTTGTCAACATTAATGGTCCACATGCTGAAGTTGCTATGTCAGTATATATAAGGAAAAGTGGCAGAAGAATAACTTATAATTGACCCAAGAACCTGTTAAATTTTGAGGGTTAAACCATGTGCAGTATACCAATTTAGTGAAAATAACAGCAAAATTCCTTTATTTTTTACAGATTTTAAGCTCAAAATTAGCCCAAAAGGTTCCAAATGATATTATTGCAATTGTGTATTTCCATGTCTTTTCACTTTTGGTTTTAGGGCTACCTTCTTATTTTTTTTTTTTTTTTATGGGCATCCCTTTAATTTAGTGCTATGTCACTATTGGGCTTGTCCTGGCTATATAGCCAATTGTTATAATAAAATTTAAAAAAACTATGCATGTAACAACTGATTTTCAGTATGGGTTTTTCATTTTTTCCCATTTTTTTACACTCTGAAATTCCATCACTTTCTTAATAATATAACTAGTGCATTCTCAGACATTTTAAAGCACTTTTTCTAGATGCCATGAAAGAAAGTAGTTCACCCAAGATTTTTGATCCTTACAGTAAACAGGTTAGTGATGTATAACCTTAAAGGTTGTCTTGTTATAAAGCCAAAGGGATTAGCACTATACTGACAATATAGTATGCTATATACTGTGATTAATAATTCATGAATTGTTTGAACTGATTCGAAAAATCTGCATGATTCGATGCTGCCAGGTCTTCCTGTCCATGGCCAGTCTTCTACCTTGGTATCCAGGTCAGGTGGTATGAGACATTGCTCGCAGTCCGTGGCCAGACAGTCACTCCATTTCTTTGCTGGACGGCCTCTTGGTCTGTTGCCTTGGACTCGTCCTTCCAGTGCTATTTTTGGGTAGCGGTGGGGAGCCATTCTTGTTACATGGCCAAAGTATTTTAGTCTTTTGGCAGGTGGTTATCCTGTCAGTGACACTTGCGTCAATGTTGAGGAGATTTTTGATGTGTGTGCGTTTCTGATCTTTTCCCGTCTGCTCACTCCGAGAATTCTGCAGAGGCATGACATTCAAAAAACACTCAATCTATTTTCATCTTCCTTTCTGATCAGGGTTCACATTAGTGTGCGTTTTGCGTCTATGACGCACTTTTCCAAAGGTGGACGCACTTTGTCTAGAGAGAGTAAAATTTTGCGTCACATTGTAGACGCAAAAAAGTAGCCACTTAAAAACTACACAAAAATCAGAGTTTGCCCTGGCACATGGTCACAATATTGTATCATTTTCACTCAAACAAATAATTATTATTTTACCATTAAATACATGTAGCAAATCTGTGAAAATTAATATGGGTTTAAATTTGACTGTATTTACATCTTTTTTTAGTTCACTCACCGTCCCAAAGGGTATTCAAGATACTCCACTCCAGTTCTTTTGGAGTTTAAGGGTCATCAGGATAATCACTTTTCAATATGCCCAGTCTAGGTTTTGGAATTGGATGTTTATTTTTGGATTGTTAGCAGTCATTTAAAACCGTTCTCAAACCTGTTAAACTTGACACGCATATAATTTGAAGACGGCGCACTTTTCCAACCTCAGGGAAACAAATTTACGTCCAAAGTGGACGCACTATTTTCAAAACCTAGTGTGAACCCTGTTTCTGATTGTCCAGGTTTCAACCCCATAGAGCAGAATTGACAATATTAGTGTCTGGTAGAGTTGTATTTTTGTTGCTTTGCTGATGTCTTTTGAAATCCAGATATTTCTCCATCTTTGAAAGGCTGGCCCTGCTTTCTGTATTCTGGTTTTTAAGGTGCAACGAGAGATTTTGAGACACCCAAATATTGTGTCATAATGGTAATTTCATATAGATTTGACTGACACTCAATAGATTTCTTAACTTGTATTTGACTACAGAAATGTCTTAAAAGAGAGAAAAAAGGTGATTTTGATTTGCTTATATATATTTCAATATAAAACATAGGCTGAATTTCGTATTTGCTCCTATATATGAAATTAGATATTTTACAATTTTTGTACCAACGAAACATTTCTCATCATACATGTAATCCTTTTAGATGGGGATATTGATGGAAAGCTTTACATCAGGGCAAAAATCAGTACTTTTGATTTTTTAGGGGTACCTGATATGTGAAATCTCTCGTTGCACCTTTAATGTCCTCACCACTAGTGCCATTCTCTGATATGGTGCCCCCAGGTACACAAAGTTGTCCACTTGGTTCAACTGATCGTTGTTTATTTTATGCTAATATATTATATATAGTTTTTCCTTCTGCTGATGACCTGTACCCAGTGGCGTACCTCGGCAGTCGATCCAGAGGTGGCAAAATTTACAAGTCGACCCGCCAGAGGGGGCAAAATTTGTATGTTATCCTGGTGAATTGCTCCAATTAAGTCTGAATTTGAAGAAATGCGCGCGTAGTGCGCGGAAATCGCAAAATTTACTTTAATTTTGCCCAAATTTAGGCTGAAATTAGTCAAAATTCCCCGAAAAAGAGGGATGAAAATGCATTTTTTGGTCCATTTCGTCCCGCTTTTTCGAGCCAGAGGGGGAAACTTTCCCCCCGGTCGGTACGCCACTGCCTGTACCTCTCCACTGCCTGTACCTCTGTCTTCTGGATGTTGATTTGGAGACCGAAGTCGCTGCTGGTTTTATAGACTTTGTTCACCAGTGTTATGTAGTTAATCGGGTGATTCAGCTTTCAGGATAATATCATACTGCGAACCTCAAGTTGTTAATGAGGAGTCCTTGGATGGTTGTGCCAATATCTGTATCCTCCAGGGCTATCGACATGACTAGCTCGAGCAGAATATTGAAGAGTTGGGGTGAGATGACACAACCCTGTCTAACTCCCACTGCTGTAGCAAACCAGTCTGTGAGTTCCCCGTTTGAATGGCTTATATTTCATTATAAATAGACTGAATTTCTTCTTTGCTCCAATACACAATTTTTAAAATTTATATTTATAGTTAGTTAAACCAAAGTTTTAAATCCGGTTTTGTCCCCGTCAATGGGGGTGGCCAGTTACCAGGATAGCAGTAGCAGGCCCTAAAATAAAACCTGACCGACAACCAATAAATCAAAATTTGAATTGTCACAACCAAAAGTTTAATCCCTCCCATCTGTGGATATTCATGGGAAACTTTGCACTAGGGCCTTCGATTTTTAGGGACACCTGATATGTGTAATCAGTCATTGTACCTTTAAGCCCTGCAGTTTCTATCTTATCAGTGAAGCAGCTTAGTTTTGTACTTTGGGTTAAAATTTAAAAAAAAAAAAAACCCGCCCAAACGGTCGATAACTGATTATCTTCTTTAACATGATATTTCTATATTGATTAAATTATAGACCTATTTGAGATTATCTGAATCATCTCACAGCCCACCATACAGCTGAGTTGGCTTGGTGTGAGCCTTTAAAGTAGCTTTACGACCTTGATCTCCCTTGCCAGTAGAAGATTTGCAACGCAGCTGCAGCTTTTTTTTTTTCGCCGGCTTCCGAGTGGAGCAGTGGACTTCTGTACTTGGGCCTGGAACTTCTTGCCTGACGTTGTCAGGCCGCTCCTCTGGTGTTTCTACGGGCACAACTTTGTCATCGTCGTTGTTGTTGTCCGAGACTTCTACCCACCCCACAGGACACGCAACATTCATATTTGTACCTCGTTTGGGTGCTTGAGGTTCTGCAGGACCCACCGGTTCAGTTGTTTCTGCTGAAACAAGATTCAAAGTGTACCACCCCATTAATTCACATTTAATATTTGTTTGGGCGTATGGAATGGTATTCGCTTGGCTCCTGATTGTTGTTTAGTTTAGTTCCGTTGAGATTTGTTGCATTTGTGATAATGAAATTTATGGGAACGGGACTCGCTAAATATTTTGACTCGGCTGTGAGGTACCAGGATCTAATTCTTCGGTAGAGCTCGGTAGTTTGGTCTCGTCTTCATCTTCGGTCGTTTGGTTTGATTTTCCCTAGAGATGGACTGGTCTGACTCAATAAGGACACTCTTCCGGAGGATTAAGATGGGTAGGGGATCTAATAAATCTCAATCACTTCTAATGGTTCCCTCATGTCTAAAGAATATCTTAACCAGCCTGTTACCACACATGAACGATATCACACCAACAGAAACACCTGACACAATATTTACATGTTCATTTTAATATACCGACCGGTAATCTCACAATGACGAACAAACAGCAAAGCACAGTCTAACAACGAACACGATAGCTTGGTATCTATAATATTAACTTAACTCCATTAGATAAACTGTGAATGACGAGAGAGGTACTTGTCCGTCCTACCCTATTGTGGTCTTCAAATTCTTCAGTGCTGAGATGTTGATTCAGGTTGGAACACTCTTTAACAAAAAGGTTTTTATGAACGTGTCAATCTAGTCACAACCGGGTGATTGCATTTACTTCCAAGGGGCGCACCAACAATAAGTAAAATGGCCAAACTAATGTCTAGTGTGAGCATAAAATCTCTTTCTTCACAATACATTGCATGTATTTAATGCAACCATCTGTTGTATAAATACATGTAACAGATTTGTTGAATGTATTTAAAGTAAACAGCAATGATTTGTTCAAGTGAAAATGATAACATATTGTGAGCATGTGCCGAAGCAAAGCTGTGTTTGTATTGTTCAGTTTAAGTGGCTATTTTTTGCATCCTCCACATAGATGCAAAATTTTACTCTATCTCGACCAAAGTGCACTCCCCCCTCTGAAAGTGCATTTAATGATGCAAAAATGCAACAGACCTTTTGTGAACCCTAGCTGTTAGTTGCCGATAGTAATTGACATACTGGGAATTTGTTAGATACCGAAAAATGTTCATAGCCGAGTTGGTTTAATTGAGAGTAACCCCCATCCATCAGTGTAGATACGGGAGCCCGGTGCAACATGGCATTGTATTTTCAAAAGTGTCTCTTCATACGGTTTTCAAGGGGATAGAGAATTGTCTTCCCTGTTGCACGTTCTACAATGCCTACTACCCAGACTTTCATTCCTGTGTTATGATTTCCGCGATGGTATTTGCACTTTCTTCCAAATAGTGATTCAGCAACTTCTACATCCCCTGATAATTTAAGTTTTTTTCTGGATAATCTCCCGCCACACAAATTCCATACATATGTCGCAGACGTAGTTTGCCCAATTTACAGCGGTTTTATTATCAGTTGATTTGTGTATTTAAGTGCACTACATCTTCGCAAAGTGAGTCCGTCAAGGTGCTGCATTAATGATGAAAGTGATAAGTCTTCAAGGGGCAACTAAAACCTCCAAAATAGAAAAAAGAAAAAATGCCTAATGCCGCGTTAAAAATCGGGGCCATGAAACTTGGCGCGCAACGCCAACATGTAAAATCCAATTTGCCTGTTCGCCTTAACCAGTCGGGCAGGTTTCTCTAGTCTCTACATATGCCACAAATAACATGCTAAGTGCCCAGAAACCTATATGGTCTATCAACCAATGGATGAGAATTGAAGTGGTGCTAATAGCCCCAAAGGTGAAAGGAGTGACTCAAATCAGTTAAATAAAGTGGTCTGCTGAAAAAATCTCACGCTGTCGAATTCGGGACCAAGGCCTCATTTCTCTTTCAGGCTCGTGGTCTGAATAGATGGAAGCAACGTTTGGGTGGGTATTAGGCCGGGTAAATCTAATTTGGTCCCCAGAAGGGAGTTGCTCTATAACAATTAAATCAAATGAGTAATATATCTGTTTGCATTCTGTGCCAAACACTGAGCCAATAAAATCTCAATTCCATGGCACAGTTCAATAGCTTTCATTCACCAGTATATTGAGCAAGTACATGTACACCCCCCCCCGCCCTGTATTGAGTATGATTTAACAATTGGAACATCATTGTCAGCTGTTGTGAACATGTGCCCATCTTAGGCTACTAAACGGAGACCTGCTAGATATTAGCATGCCGTACATCAGTGAAATGACCGAAAAGTTCTGTCAGACAGGGACCCACTAGCCCTATTTCTAAGGCTTTCCTTTTGTTGTTGTGAAAAGGTATTGAGGTTGCAGGTACTCCTATGCCAGGTGGAGTGTTTGCATAACACTTGCATGTAATGCCTTCCTGAAAAGGCTATCTCACTCTTCTCTCTCTCTCTCTATGGTGCCAATCCGAACGCCGTGGACAGATATGTCATGCCGACACCCTGTTTTTTGCTCTCTCAAGCAGATCCACCTCCTGATGTTGTTCTCCTTTTTCTTCCAGCAGTCCTTTAAGTTTAGACATCCATAACACATTATCATTCCTCTTTTCCCCTAATTGTCCCCGCGAACGAGATTCGGGCGGGGAATATTTATAAAATGGGCTCCGTCCGTCATCTGTCCGTCCGTATGTCCGTCCGTCCCCCACCCCCTCCCCCCACCCCCCCCCCCCCCTATGTCCGTCCGTTTTGTCGTCCGTTGTCCGTCCGTTGTCTGTATGTCGGATGTCCGTGATAACAAAGGTTAACTGGAACATTTGCATATCTTTTTTTCTGGATTGTGCTTTGAGTAGCCAAACCTTTTGGTTATTTTGTAGGAGGGGATACCCCCTAACTCACCATGTAATCCATTCCACCAGGGTCCTCCCCCTGGGTTCTGTCAGGGTGGGGAAAAAAGGGTCAGGGAAAAAAAAAAAAGGTCAATATTGCACAGAAAATGTCAACATTGTGTACAATTTATCTGGAGTTCGTAAGGGCTACGATGAGTAACTGGTGGAAAGAAGCAGGTGATGAGTTTCTCAACCTGATTAGATTTTTGGGTTTGTAACATATTCTAATTTAAGTACAATTTGCATAATTATGAAATTTTACGCAAAGGCCTGTATACAAGTTTTATGGAGTTCGTGTAACGTTGTATAATGATGTAACTGGTGGAAGGAGTGGCTGAGAATTCTCGACCTGATTAGATTTTGGGTGATGATTTTTTTTTGGTCTAGTTGTTACATGTGGGTCATTCTTTTGGGTGGCCAGCCTGTTTACTTTCTGGGAAAATGTGAAAATACGTACATTCAATGTTTCGACGCTTTCCAGACCCGGATGGTCCCAAATTTAAATTGTGATCACGATGAGCTTTTTCAAAAATAGTGTATGCAACATTGAGTTAAATGATTCATATTTTTACTAAAATTTAGGGAATTTTCAGGATTTTTGCATGCTGAATTTAGATTTCTTGAGTTCATTTCCTGAGTAACCATTATTTTTTGGCAGAGATAGTGCATGGCAAAAAATTTAAGGCGGGGATGGTGCAGTTGTTAGTTGTCATTGTGATCGAGATACTTGTTTGATTTTTTTTTTTTGCGTTTTCATTTTTTTTTTTTGTTGTTATTTTTGTCGGCGGGGATATTTTACGCATCGCGGAAATACGGCAGTTAGCCCTTGTTAATCTTTCCAGTTAGTGCCAAGTTCTCCAAACCATCCTTCCTCATATGTGACCTAAGGAACTTTCAGTTGTTTTTTTCTTATCTCCCGCGAAAAACCTTCTTGTCCACTCACGCTCTTCTAAACACCTTTCAGTGCTTATCTTTTTGGAAGTTAAAGTAATCAATGAAACGTGACAAAACTACTCTACCCGTCTCTGTTCCCTCATGGTATAATAACGCGAGAGTTCCGTCTAGCTACTTCTTATGCCTATTAGACGCATTCCAAGTGTATAGACGGTATTTCCGTCCACTTTAAATAACAAAATAAGGATTGCAAATGGCTAGAAGCCACAAAACCACATAACTTAAGTGACGGCCACTCGAAAACCAATTTCTGGCTCTTATTAAAACATTAATAAATGTTGCAAATTGGTGTTCAAAAACAAACAATATAATTTGATAAGGTTAGTGGGATGTAGACCAACAATATCTTGGATTGAGGTCAATAATTGTCGCGAGTTGTCATTTTTGTTCGCGAGTCCACTAGCAGTGTATTCCGCAGCATATACTCTGTGACCTAGGACAACGATTTAGCGTATTATATAAGGTCGCATTGGGGGTGTCAGTGTAAAGCCTACACCTGTAACATACCCCTTTTAAAAATTTTCTTATTTAAGGTCACGTCATTATGAGACCAATTCAGCCTGCGTAAACAAAACCAAACTTCATCAAGACGGATTTCTTACATTATGCCGAGTATCAATATAACAAGTTGTGAGCCTAAAGCAAACATGAAGTATATTGGAGCCTGGGTGAGAGAGGGGTCAAGGATAACCTGAAGAAGACCATCTTGCCAAAAGGTATTTCTCGCACAAAAGTAATGGCCGGTTGTTTTAGAGGGGTATTTTGTTGAGCTGTAGGCCCTGTGTCCCAACCTTATTCCCCCCAAAAGTTGAGATTGGAGATTGGAAGGTAATTGCCATGTGGACAGCTCCGGGGGAGAGTGAGCTGGGGTGACCTCGCCAAGTCTCCTTGTGGAAAAATTCCTGTTTGAATGTCACACTGACCTCTACACATGGATTGCGGCTGCGCACAGGTATGGTCGCCGAGTGTAACAAAAAGGAAGTTGCTTTTCTACCAGTATATTGAGCAAGTACATGTACACCCCCCCCCGCCCTGTATTGAGTATGATTTAACAATTGGAACATCATTGTCAGCTGTTGTGAACATGTGCCCATCTTAGGCTACTAAACGGAGACCTGCTAGATATTAGCATGCCGTACATCAGTGAAATGACCGAAAAGTTCTGTCAGACAGGGACCCACTAGCCCTATTTCTAAGGCTTTCCTTTTGTTGTTGTGAAAAGGTATTGAGGTTGCAGGTACTCCTATGCCAGGTGGAGTGTTTGCATAACACTTGCATGTAATGCCTTCCTGAAAAGGCTATCTCACTCTTCTCTCTCTCTCTCTATGGTGCCAATCCGAACGCCGTGGACAGATATGTCATGCCGACACCCTGTTTTTTGCTCTCTCAAGCAGATCCACCTCCTGATGTTGTTCTCCTTTTTCTTCCAGCAGTCCTTTAAGTTTAGACATCCATAACACATTATCATTCCTCTTTTCCCCTAATTGTCCCCGCGAACGAGATTCGGGCGGGGAATATTTATAAAATGGGCTCCGTCCGTCATCTGTCCGTCCGTATGTCCGTCCGTCCCCCACCCCCTCCCCCCACCCCCCCCCCCCCCTATGTCCGTCCGTTTTGTCGTCCGTTGTCCGTCCGTTGTCTGTATGTCGGATGTCCGTGATAACAAAGGTTAACTGGAACATTTGCATATCTTTTTTTCTGGATTGTGCTTTGAGTAGCCAAACCTTTTGGTTATTTTGTAGGAGGGGGATACCCCCTAACTCACCATGTAATCCATTCCACCAGGGTCCTCCCCCTGGGTTCTGTCAGGGTGGGGAAAAAAGGGTCAGGGAAAAAAAAAAAAGGTCAATATTGCACAGAAAATGTCAACATTGTGTACAATTTATCTGGAGTTCGTAAGGGCTACGATGAGTAACTGGTGGAAAGAAGCAGGTGATGAGTTCTCAACCTGATTAGATTTTTGGGTTTGTAACATATTCTAATTTAAGTACAATTTGCATAATTATGAAATTTTACGCAAAGGCCTGTATACAAGTTTTATGGAGTTCGTGTAACGTTGTATAATGATGTAACTGGTGGAAGGAGTGGCTGAGAATTCTCGACCTGATTAGATTTTGGGTGATGATTTTTTTTTGGTCTAGTTGTTACATGTGGGTCATTCTTTTGGGTGGCCAGCCTGTTTACTTTCTGGGAAAATGTGAAAATACGTACATTCAATGTTTCGACGCTTTCCAGACCCGGATGGTCCCAAATTTAAATTGTGATCACGATGAGCTTTTTCAAAAATAGTGTATGCAACATTGAGTTAAATGATTCATATTTTTACTAAAATTTAGGGAATTTTCAGGATTTTTGCATGCTGAATTTAGATTTCTTGAGTTCATTTCCTGAGTAACCATTATTTTTTGGCAGAGATAGTGCATGGCAAAAAATTTAAGGCGGGGATGGTGCAGTTGTTAGTTGTCATTGTGATCGAGATACTTGTTTGATTTTTTTTTTTTGCGTTTTCATTTTTTTTTTTTGTTGTTATTTTTGTCGGCGGGGATATTTTACGCATCGCGGAAATACGGCAGTTAGCCCTTGTTAATCTTTTCCAGTTAGTGCCAAGTTCTCCAAACCATCCTTCCTCATATGTGACCTAAGGAACTTTCAGTTGTTTTTTTCTTATCTCCCGCGAAAAACCTTCTTGTCCACTCACGCTCTTCTAAACACCTTTCAGTGCTTATCTTTTTGGAAGTTAAAGTAATCAATGAAACGTGACAAAACTACTCTACCCGTCTCTGTTCCCTCATGGTATAATAACGCGAGAGTTCCGTCTAGCTACTTCTTATGCCTATTAGACGCATTCCAAGTGTATAGACGGTATTTCCGTCCACTTTAAATAACAAAATAAGGATTGCAAATGGCTAGAAGCCACAAAACCACATAACTTAAGTGACGGCCACTCGAAAACCAATTTCTGGCTCTTATTAAAACATTAATAAATGTTGCAAATTGGTGTTCAAAAACAAACAATATAATTTGATAAGGTTAGTGGGATGTAGACCAACAATATCTTGGATTGAGGTCAATAATTGTCGCGAGTTGTCATTTTTGTTCGCGAGTCCACTAGCAGTGTATTCCGCAGCATATACTCTGTGACCTAGGACAACGATTTAGCGTATTATATAAGGTCGCATTGGGGGTGTCAGTGTAAAGCCTACACCTGTAACATACCCCTTTTAAAAATTTTCTTATTTAAGGTCACGTCATTATGAGACCAATTCAGCCTGCGTAAACAAAACCAAACTTCATCAAGAAGGATTTCTTACATGTATGCAGAGTATCAATATAACCAAGTTGTGAGCCTAAAGCAAACATGAAGTATATTGAGAGCCTGGAGTTGAGAGAGTGGGTCAAGGATAACCTGAAGAAGACCATCTTTCAAAAGGTATTTCTCAGACAAAGTAATGGGCTCGGTTCTTTTAGAGGGGTATTTTGTGATCTGTAGCCTTGTGCTCCCAACTTATTCCCCCAAAAAGTTGAGATTGGAGATTGGAATGTCATGCCATGTGGACAGCTCCGGGGGAGAGTGAGCTGGGGTGACCTCGCAATGTCATCCTTGTTGGCAAATTCCTGTTTGAATGTCACACTGACCTCTACACATGGATTGCGGGCTGCCGCACAGTGAATGGTCGCCGAGTGTCACAACAGGAAGTTGCTTTTCTACCTTGGTAATATGGCGGGAAACAATGCATACACCTGCTGGTGCACATATTCCACACATATGTTCTATTGTTATACAAAATTCCTTTAACTTTGACAAGGTGTATGCATTGTTTCCCGCCATATTACCAAGGTAGAAAAGCAACTTCCTGTTGTGACACTCGGCGACTCAGACCCGCTATCCATGTGTAGAGGTCAGTGAATATCACACACGAAAGGCCACAGCTTCTGGTATGACTTCTGATATACACTCCGATATGAGAAGCAGAGGAGAATGAATGATCAGGGGCATAATTTCAAAGTATCGCCCATCGTGTGCACACATCTTGGAGTGAAGTAAAATGGATTTAATTTTCACCTCCGGAGTTTCAAACCCTTGAACATAGCTTACATGGGTGCCTCATTGTTTGAGCAGATTTTATCTAATCTGGAAGAAATTCAGGTTTACATATTTTCTTTCTGTAGTACACAGTGACATTGGGGCACTCTACAAACATCTGTTCAACATGAAAATGCACGTCGGAGTCTACTCTAGCTTTTCTCGAGGATATCCAATGAACCATAAACAAAATAAGGGTGGCTAGGATCACAAAATGCACCTTCAACTGTCAGTGTAGGGCAAAATGTATTTAATTCTTAAGTAGCAGTGAAGATTGGCATTGCGCACTGCATATTGACACTTGCTCTGTACCATGATTTGCTACGTTTGCGGGAGTTTCCATAACCTGATCCATCTGACACTTTTTTTTCGACACACTTATGAATTCGGAAACCCTTCGAGGAATAAAGCACAGGTTTATTCCGTTAAGGTTTCCAAATTTATAAGTGTGTCAGAAAAAAGTGTCGGATGGGTCAGGTTGCAGAAACTCCCTACATTTGCAGCACTTCAACATTGCTTACGTTCTTTGTCTGATTTTTATCACTGGGTGATGCACATGGTTATAGCTAGGCTACTGTTAAGGTTCGTTCATACCACTCTGCACTGTGCAGTGCAGTGCCAATAATCGATCACAGCAACTCAACGTATTCTGCTGCAGCTGCAGTTAAATATTACTCAGTTCCCTCCACAATGCATATTAAATGTTTAAAATGTCTTATTCATATATTGTAAATTTTGTAAATAATACATTATTGTACTTTTGTTGCATTTTGTGGAAAATAAAAGAAGTTGAAGTTACCGCCATGCACGTTGCAGTGTAGTACGAACATTTCATTTCACTGAAGTAAAGTGCCGGTCGGCAACCTTCAAAATGACCTGTGCTGGTCGGTGGGAGCAAGTGCCGGTCATGGACAACCGGCATAGCTATATCCCTGGTGATTCATGGCAGCCCGAGCTTGTTGTATTTGAGCCTTAAGAATCAGAAATTTAGGTTAAAGATTACCTTCATTTAAGAATGAGAATAAAGGTGCGATTTTTTCTACTGGTACACTCTACGGCAAATTCAAACCAAGGAGATACCACTCTTTTAAGTGGACTAACAAGACCGGAGGCTGAGTTCTTCCTTGCAAAAATAATGGCATCACTGGTTTAAATATATCATAGAGGGAGTACTGCCTCCAAAATTCACACATTTATTCTCTGAGTGATTAGCCAACCCATGAGACCTCAGCACCTTTAATGGAGGCTGAGAAAGCAAGTCAAGGACAATCTGGAAAAATACAATCGTTCTTACCTCTTGCAACTAAGTTGAACCCACCCGCTACACAAAACTAGTAAAACTTATGAATTTCAAGTACTATTGTGGTATGTAGCAACGGTAAGTGAAGCTTTGTCAGAAAAGATCAAATTGTTGGGTATGATAATTAGACTGAAGCTGAAATCAAATTTGCAACGATCACCTCAGTAGAAGTAGACTTCAGTTCAAACCCCCTATACTTGTATTTCTACTACTCTGACACATACAACATACAACAAAATTGCTTGAGCCCAAACAGTATTAGACAGTTCTTAATCACTAAGATTTCACAGACGCACCACAAGACATAATGCATACCCATGATTTGTTGACTGAGACCTCAGAAACCTGGGTCTTAAAGAAGTGACAGGAGGAGATTTTTTTTAGGATATGAATTTCTCTCAAAGCTTCCAAATATGCAAAAAAACCTAGGTTTGAGAAAAAAAAATTGGGGGCGATGTCTTTCTGGAAATCTCATGGCTCTTTAAAAGGTTTTATCTGTTGTGTCCACCTGGTTAAGACAGGAAGAGTTTAGAGTTTGTCCACAGTTTGTGTATGTTGTCTGTGATGTGAAAAGGTCAACTTGTCCTGTGACCCTTACTCTTAATTTCTGCATACTTCAATGGATTTAAAAGAGGAAACTGCACATTGAAATGCAGTGCGCCCTCACAATTTTCCAAAATTGATATTTTTGCATGGTTGTAAATTTTTTATAACATTAGTTGGCTTGTACCTGAAATGTTTTAAGACCAAATCAGTGCCCTTAGGGTAAACAGAGGATGTTCATGGGGGCACATACTAGTCCAAAGTAGTGTCTGTCCGTCCGTGATGTTCTGTATGTCCGTCCGTATGACTTGGTTAACTTTTTCAAAAGGCTCTCCAGGCTAAACGCTATCCCCGAGTTTCTTCAAACTTGATAGGATGTTAGAGCGAGGTGCCGCAATATTATTTGTGTAGCTGTGGCTGCATTCTTTGCATATTCATGAATTTTAATTAGCTTATTTGCATATTTTTCAGACATTTCGGTTACCTTTTTGGAAGCTCAGGATGCTAAACGCTAAACCCGATTTACTTCACACTGGGTAGGGTGATTAGGTGATAAGAGTAAGTGTGGGGATAGAGTGAGGTGCCAGAATACACGGGCAATTTCTTCATGGTTAGGTACCACACAGTCACCACGAGTGAATGGATTTGACCTACCCACTAGACGTACACTCGCCGGCCAGGATTCCGTTTTGATTTTTGCCGCATAGACGTGAGACAGATAGTGTACACACAGAGGCTGTCTGCGTCCGGTCGTTGGAGTAGCTACCGTGGTTACACCGGCTCTCAGCGCCTGCGGCGCAGTATTTCTCTGGCAATTTGTTTTTTGTATTTTTGGAATATATTTTGCATTTTTATTTACATGTGAGGGAAGGGAAATATGGGGGTTTTTGATGATGCCCGCGATTTGAATTTCGTAATGATTTCCTAAAAAATGTTCAAAAAATGCTAAACGGAGCCTGAGTGTATAGCGCCTCATTTCATGAAATTTTCAACCACTCCAAAATGGCCGTGTGTTTGTGGTACCGCGGGGTTAGCACTTGGTAGCTGCGTGTCTTCTACTCCGGGGTACTGTCTACTCAACATCCACCTTCTCTCCCCCCTAGTGGGCAAATAAGGGTAGCCATTGGGGTAGGGACAGCTAGGAGTAGCAACATTATGTTACCTAAATAACTGTGTACTTGTAAGCCCTACTGAGATGACCGACTCGCAATTAGACCAGTGGTTTACTGTGCAGTAGGTGCCGCGGTAGACACGGTGGAGCTGCCGTATAGGCTACCACGTGAGTAAGAATCCGGCCGTGTATGTGTAGCTTTTGACTGCATTATTGCATATTCAATGAATATTAATTAGCTTATATTGGCCGGTCAAAATGATAACCCCTTTAACACACCAAGGATTGTGGGCAAGTTATCTGGAGTTCGCAAGGTGTATAATGATGTAACTTGTGGAAGGAAGCGGGTTAAAAGAGTTCTCGACCTGATTAGATTTTGGGCATAGTTCGGACAAATTACATAATGCAAATGAGCTAATTAATATGCAAAATCAGTGTAATCGCATATTTTTTAAACGGTACATCGGAATATGCAAAATCCTTCACTGGCAAACTGCACGAAAACCCATTATGGTGGCATCTTCTTTGCTTTTTGAAAGTTCCTGATACATTGCCGCTTGGGTATGCAAGAGCAATTAAATTGCTGATCGCTGAAGGTACATGGGATATGTGAAATTCCTTTACTACATGAAAACCATAACCATACTCTTGTGTGTGAATCATATGTAGGGGGAAGGTTGGGGTGGGGTGTTGGGGAGGGGAAGGGTAGGGTGTTTGTAGGAGGCAGGGTGGGGTGTTGGGAGAGGGAAGATGGGGGAAGGGAAAAAAGAGAAGGAGGGGAAGGATGGGGTGTTAGTGGTGAGAGTGGGGTACGTCGGGGAGGGGGTGGGGTGCGTCGGTAGGGTCGGGTGAGTGCGTCTTGAGTGGTCGGGTGATGTGGCGTCTGGGGGGTAGGGGTGGTGTGCGTTGGGGTAGGGTGCGTCAGGGAAGGATGTGTGTCGGGGGCAGGTGGACCTCATGTGACATCGTGTGACCTTTGTGACTTCAATGTGACCTTGGTGACTTCTTTTGACCTTGATTACCTCAATGTGGACCTTGATGACCTCCATTGCCCTGGTGACCTGTGTGGGACTGTGTGACATTGGTGACTTCTGATCTTTGTGACTTCATGTGACTTTGGTGACGCCATGTGACCATTGGTGACCTCATGTAACCTTGATGACCTCATTTGACCTTGGTGACCTGATGTCACCTTTGGCTCATTCACAAATCGGTGTGCCAGGGTAGGGTCAGGGTTGGATGCGGTGGGGTGGGGGTGGTCGGGGGAGGTGGCGTCGGGGGAGGGTGCGTCATGGAAGGGTAGGTGGGTTGGAAGGGTGGGGGGGGGTGACCTCAATGTGACCTAGGTGACTCTCATGTTACCGGTTGTTACCCCAGTGACCTTTGTAACACTTCTCTCCAGTGCATTTGTTCTTCTTTCTAATTCATCATTTGCCAATCTTTCATCATAAAGCAAGTGATCGCGCACCAGCGACACTGTGGTGCGAGAACCGCCTTTTTATATAATGTCACCCGACAGCGCACAATTTAATTTCAGCAGACGACGGAAATGGCCTTTAAAAAACACAATTAAACACATGGCATGAACCCTGTTTGACCTGTCTGTGATCTTTGAGTTTTATTATGAGTAGAGTCTATGATATTCCATGTAATTGGTAAATTAAACATTGGTTTGGTAAAGTTACTGCAAACTAAAAATTTGGCCTAACAATACCTGGATGTCTTTAGCTTCTAAAAAATTCCCATCTATTTTTGAGTATGATATTTTTATAATGTAATATATCTCTATTCAATGGCTTAGACTATCATTTGCGATCAAATTGAGGAAATTTCATTGTTGTTGAAACATAGTGCCAGTTGCCGCTTTAAAATCACGCTTGGGGTCCCTAGGTGTAATGTGGGATCTTGCATTTATTGATGAGGTCCAAGTTCACATCTCAAGGTCAAAGGAATTATGAGGTACCCAAATATGGGTGGTGACCAAACGGTAATGATAATGAACATAGTGGTTTACACTTCCTGGAGACTGTTCTTGATCCTTATCTAGTGTTTCGTCTCAATAGATCATTCTCTGATCATATTTTTTTTGTAATAACTGACTTAGATTGCATTTGTCTCCTATAACCAGCCCATGCTTTGGCTGTCCAGACGGATGTCAGATCTTAGTCAAGCTACAAGGCCGACTCCCGACGCCCTCAACATCAGTATTATGCTACCAGTAATACCAACAGTGATTCAGACAAAATGGATCCTCCGTGAACAACAGGAGAGAAGATTTGTTTCTTCTGGTGTGACAGGTGACCTCTTAGTGGGGACCAAGCCATCCAAGTGTGGATAGGGAAGTGGTGGCTTAGACCCCCCACTCACATGGTGATAATTGCCGCCAATGTCAAGAATCCACACCTGAAAATGAAATCAGAGGTCAGAGTCGGGACCGCTGATGAAGGATTTCCAATCGTAGGATACACCTGGTGGTGATAACGCTGCCATTCCAATGCAGCTACACTATCAGTGTCAGTGAACCATTCACACCAGAAGATGGTACAAGAAGCTCCTCACGACAGACTTACACCATCTCAAGAATCTTTGATAATACAGGTGCTGCTGAAGACAACCTCCCAGTCAAAATAAAACTAGAACGGATAGATGATGATATGAGGATACCCCAGTAGGAGGAGTGGTGATTAGATGATCTTGATGCCAGCATACCTCCATGTACCAAGAACCGATGGTTTTGATACCACAGCAAGTACTATCCAAAGCAACAATGCCAGCTTCAACGACATCCCAGAACTCATGACTCCTCGCAATTTCAGGTGCTCCTCTCCCCGGCACCTGTTTGCACAACACATTATCATCTTACCCTGCCAGTCTCCCAAACCCTACCAGTGTGCCATGTGTGGCAAAACCTTCAGAAGTGTCCAGGTTTTGCAGAAACACACCCAGACTTTCCACATGAAGACTCAACATGTTATGGGCATGCGGAGTAGAGGGAGGGGGAGGGGAAGACCGCCGTCACGATTGACCCATCAGCTTCTCAGTCATCCACAACCAAGCAGGTATCCATGTAAATTAAGATATTGTAAATTAAGAATTATTTGTTGCATGCAGGTTAACATTCTTAGGATACCTATAACTAAAACCCGGGCGTTATGCCAGATAAAGATTTGATGCCCAGCTGTTGTTCAGGAATGTGACCGATATTGATGAGTGGACTCATGCAATCCCATTTCTGAATTCAGCTGGGCACGGGCACTCTCAATCTATTACCGCATCTGCATATGCCCGGTTTTCTAATCCTCGTAACTCTATTGGAGTTTTGTAGTTCTACTTACTTTGGCACTTAATTTATTTTGCCAATTAATGCAGAGTTTATTTCACATTTTAACTTCAGATGACATAAGTAGGTTATATCATGTCCATTTCACAAGTGGGTATAATTGATGCACATTGCAGTGTGAATTCCTCAACAGGCACAGGTCATTTGCCAAGTCAAAAATTAATACTATTTTTTCAGTAAAAACTAATCCCTGAATTTTTAAAAAAAATGAAACCAAACATTGTTGAGATTTGGTTTAAAGCAGATTTCTATATGGTCAAATTCTGTAAACAAAACTGAAGATAAAACCTATTAAAGGGTTTTTGCAAGTTCTGTATCTGGTGTTCAAAATTTGGGACAGTGATAAAATGTGGTCCAAATTTGTTCTAAACTTGCCCAAAATACCCATAAGCTTGTTAATATTTTAAAGGAAGTTTCTCATTTAATCCAGTATATCAGAAAAATAGCAAATCTATCAAAGTACAACATGAGATTTGCTTTTTAAACGGGAAGCCCATGGGTTCTATGTGTATAGATGAGAATTATCCTCTTTGGGGATCATGATTTGAAATTTTCAGTAGTTGTTTTTAGTCACTTTGCAAGCCAGTGATGGTTATGATTATGATGATTGTCTCAAAAACTAGTAAAACTAATGCATTTAAACTTGTATAATTTCCTTCATGTCACAGCTACACATGTGTAATGTGCAACATAAGCTTCCCTGATGCATCAGTCTTACAAGAACACATGACGCACAGCCATATGGGTGGTGGTGCCACTCCACATCCCCAGGAAGCCCCTAGTGACCTTGACTTCTCTGCCCCAGGAACATCCCAACAGAATCCAGGTGGATCCAACTTCCCTATTCCTCACACTCAGAGTAGTATTCCAGGGGATGCCCCACCAGCATCCCAGGGCTCCCCTTACAGTCAGCAGGGCACTGCGCCTGCCGTCCCCGTTTACCCCAGATCTATCTCGTCCACTACCGGAAACAGACCGGCTTCATCGCCAGGAACTGCTAAGGTAAGTAATCAGATTTATTTCACATTTAGGGGTGATACTTTGATTGAAACGTCAACAAGAGAGAGACAGTTCAACTTTGTGGTGTTTTTGCCCTTTTCGAATAAGTATTGGAGTTTATTGATTGTACTCATACAGAGCTTGTTCCCTTGTAATGTGGTAGTTTTCAAAGCCAATGAAATGCTTAACTGTATGCTTGTTATATGCATTACTGTAAAAAAAATTAACTCTTTGCCAAAACAATTCGGCAAGTCATTTTGAAGGATCCACTATGTGCACATGAAGTGATAAAATTGTGATATATGCAACTTGTAAAACTGGGTTGGGTTCTGTATTTTGCAGAATTGATTGCTGAAATTTTGCTCGAGTTATACTTGCTCAAATCTGTTAATGCACATTTGGTAAGTTGTTCTCAAAACAACTTGGGAAAATTCAAGCACTATCATTTGTTACTGTTCGAGTGTGTAGCCAGCCTGGTGGTTCTGAGGGGGCAAGTTCCTGGTAGATGAAAAAAGTCATGACAGGCAAAAATGACCCAGTCTCAGGACAAAAGGGTGGAAAAGAGCTGATTTCCAAAAAAAATGTCTATTCTTTCCCCATTTTCCCTCAAAAAAAAATGTGGCTGCACCCTCTGCTGCCCCGCAAGCTACGCCCAAGCTTCTGTTGTATATTAAATGACAAACGATTAATTGTGCCTTCTGCCAGAATGGCTATCGCTGGTGGTAATGCTGGGGAGACCTTGGATGGCGGGACTACTTCTCCCAAGTTAGCTGAGGTGCAACGGAAATTGCTTTTGTGACCTAGGTTTTGATGCTGTGACCTTGACCTATACTTGACCTTTTGACTGTTCCAAGTCTAGTATAAGTATTTAAGATATTTTTGAAAAATAAATGTTTCTTCTTGAAAACATAAACCCTAGTGCACCAGTGTGGATGTGTTTGGGGTGGCTCCAGTGTGGTTATGTTGAGGGCACCTTTAGATTGTGTTGGGGAGAAATAGTAACAGCATTGTTTCCTGCTGATCCATTCCCACTGGATACTAACCCACAGGATCCATTCACTATGACCGAAGCGATTGCCGAAGAGCACGATATGACAACAACGGTCAACGAGACGGCCTTTGCAGCGTTGACAGAGAAAGAACTAGCGGAAATAGAAGAGGATAGAGATGATACAACAACAAAATACACAACTTCTTGGGGCATCAAAAGATTTAAAAGTGAGCTATATATTCACATGAGAATGTAGATTCTACCATTTTTTGGGCTTGAAATTGTTTGCCATAGGATTTAGATTTCAACTTTCAACTGGCAAAATAATAGATAAACATTTTAAGATTAGTGTGTGAGCTAGAGGTTAAAAAACCAATAAAATACTTTTCTTGTCGAAAAAAATGAAGATAAGGTTGGATAAACTTTAGGAATTTTCAGAAAATATGAGGACAATTTTAATTGCTTGCTGTATTTCTAAGTAGGCCTACAAGTAATTCATACATCTGCTAGAGAATTAGGCCTAGGCCAGCAATAGGTTCATAGTGTTTTCCCCTCTGGTCTTATAATTTTCACAGGTTGGTTGAAGGCTCGTCACTTGCCTGAAGACTTTGAAAACTTAGCACCCACAGATCTAGCTGAGCGGCTCCGTGTGTTCTATGCCGAAGTGAGGCGGTTTGACGGTGAGCCTTACTCCAAACACGCGCTCTGTGGGTTGCGCTCTAGTATCCATAGATACCTAACTGCAGGACCTTTTTATAGGTCTTTCAACATCATCAGGGACAACGAATTCACAAAAGCAAATAAGATGCTGACGGGAGTTCTGAAAAAACAAAAACGTCAAGGTCTGGACCAAACGAAGCATCACCAACCAATTCACCCGGCTGATTTCCGTCTGCTAATGCAATCTGGAGTCTTGAATACCACTACCCCCGAGGGTCTGCAAAACCTGGTTTGGTTCAACGTGCAGTGCTATTTCTATAGCGGTGGAGGACAGCAAGATTTTAAGAAAGACTCTTTTGAATTTCTGATAGACTCGGAAGGAAGGGAGTATGTTCAGCTGCGATATAATGAAGCTACCAAAAGTTACCCAGGAGGAGTGTGTGACATGATGAAAACTAACAAAATGTTTGCCACCGGTGAAGCAAACTGCCCAGTCAATGCTTTGAAGAAGTACATCAGCAAACTGAACAAGAAGTGTGAGGCATTCTATCAAAGGCCTCGCACAGATCATATCTTCCCATTTGAAGAAGAATGGTACATTGATGCCCCTGTAGGACATAACAAACTAAAGGCTATGATGAAAGAAATTTCCAAGGCAGCAAATTTGAGTCGTGTGTACACCAACCACTGTATCAGGGCCATGAGTTGGGGGCAAAATGTGTTCCTTGCTCCAAAATAGAAAAGTATAATGCATGTTTCCACAAAGAAATGCATATATAGCTTATTAATGGTTTTCAGATCAATTAAAAGTATGTACATATTTTTTGAAAGCTGAGAATGTAAGGAAGACAAATATCTCACTTGCATATTGGTTATGAGTGCTATAAAACTTGTACATAGTGTAACAATTTTCAAAAGCTGGATTGCATTGTAATTGATAATTTTTTAAAAATTAATTTCAATCTAACATCTTCAGATGTGTTAAAGGAGAATCTGTACCAAGAATACTTATACAATATATGCTATAAAAACAAGTATTGAACCACTATGGTGTGTTTCAGGGGGAAACCGGAATTATACTAACCATAAAAATGAATTGAAACAGTTTTCTCGCCACGCGCAATTTGAAATTCGCACTAGTGTATATGGGATTTGTATATGTGTTAAGCGATACGGACGGCCCCAGTAGCGTCAACACCTTCACGTGTGATGCTTTCATAATGTGTATTTCCCATGGCATGTATGACGCAAACGTGCCGACCGTATTGCATAACCCGCTATGCACTAGCGCGATTTTTAAATAGCACATGTCAGACTAGATGGTTTAATTTATTGTTATGGTTAATATAATTCCGTTTTTCTATGAAACCACTCGAAATAAGTCAATAATTATAGTGTATATTGTTTTAATATTTTCGCTGTGCGGGTTCTCCTTAAGACATGTATGTTTTATATCTATTTTAATTTCAACCCCTAAGCAATTCCCTGTCAATTTTTCCATCCACCGAGACACGATGGTAGAGTTATTTTGGTACGGTATTTAACCCTAAGATTTTCACCTCAATTACTGACACCCTAATAAAAGTAATTATAGAAATTACATGCTTCATGATCAGTATGCTTCCTAGGAGGACTCCCAGGTCTGTTGACTTGACATGGCCACTATAATAGTGGCACATTGCCATTGAAACTATTTGCCGTCTGTTCACCATAACTGGGCAGTGAAAGTCTGTCTTAACTTCTTGATTTTGTCTTAAATTTTATATTTTGATATTCTGTATGAGCTTTACCATCTCATACAAAATGATGCCACTATTTTTGCATACACATAGAGCTGTCACATTAACCCTATCACAACCAAAACTCACTAAAACTCACTGAGCTAAGGCTAGAAAATGCAGTAAGTCCAAAAAGATGCGATGACATCGCATGAACACACACATAGGCACAAAATCGCTGACCAGGCCAGCGACACCCTTGTGGCTTGCCATCCCTGCTCCTGGGACTGCTGCGCAGGGGGCCCCAGATTCGAATCCCACCCAAGATGTGCAATGTTCTTTAGCTTCTATCCCTTTACCCCCTCCCTTTCTCTCGGGAGGTAGGCTCGAAATGAGAACAGTGTTAGGGTTAATGGTTCTCATAGCTGGGTATTTTGGTTAGGGGGAGGTAGTATTAGCTTTGTTTCCTGATCAATTCACACTGGATACTAACCCACAGGGTGCTTACACATTGGCTGAAGGGACTGCTGAAGGGCATGATGAGAACACGATCACAAAGATGACATTTGCAGCTTTGTCAGAGGAAGAACTTGTGGAAATAGAAGAAGGTAGAGATGAAGCAACAACAAAGTACACAACTTCTTGGGGCATCAAAAGATTTAAAAGTGAGCTTTGTTCACATAAGAATGCAGATTTTCAATTATATTTAACATTACCTCAAAGTTTTACTGCAGGACTTAATTTTCAAATTAATTTAACTCTATAAGAAGTCATTAAAGCAGTAAAAAGATAATGAATAAAATAAAATGTTCAGTTTAAGATTTGAGTTTGGGCTAGAATCAGGAAAAAAAGATGTTGAATTAATTTGAATAAAGAATTTAAGGTTCAATAGAGATTTAAAGAATAACAGTTTGGATTAGGTGATAAGGGCAAAAAAAGGACTTTAAATTTGGTAAAAGTAGGCCTAATTTATCAGCTATGAAACTAGGCCTAGGTCAGTAATAGGTTCATAGTGTTTTCCCTTTTGGTCTAATTTTCACAGGTTGGTTGAAAGCTCGCCAGTTGCCTGAAGACTTTGAAAACTTAGCTTCTAAAGATCTAGCTGAGCGGCTCCGTGTATTCTACGCGGAAGTGAGAAAGTGTGATGGCGAGCCTTACTCAAAAAATGCATTGTGTGCATTACGCTCAAGTATACACAGATATTTAACCTCGGCACCTTTTCATAGACCTTTCAACATCATGCGGGATAATGAATTCACAAAAGCAAACAACATGTTGGCTGGAGTTCTGAAGAAACAGAAACGGCAAGGCCTTGACCAAACAAAGCATCGCCCACCAATTCATCCTGATGATTTGCGCCAACTCATGCTGTCTGGAGTCTTGAATACTACTACCCCAGAGGGGCTTCTAAACCTGGTTTGGTTTAATGTCCAGTGTCATTTCTATCGCGGAGGTGGTGAAGGTCAACAAGATTTTAAGAAGGACTCTTTGAATTCCTCATAGATCCCAAAGGAAGGGAGTTATTCAGCTTCGATACTGTGAAGCCACCAAAAATTACCCAGGAGCAGAAAACAAAATGTTTGCAACCGGTGATCCATACTGCCCAGTTAATGCTCTGAAGAAGTACATCAGCAAACTGAACAAGAATTGCGAGGCATTCTATCAAAGGCCTCGCACAGGTCATGTCATGCAGACTGATGAAGAATGGTACATGGATGCCCCTGTAGGACAGAACAAACTGAGGTCAATGATGAAAGAAATTTCTAAGGCAGCAAATTTAAGCTGTATGTATACTAACCATAGTATCAGAGCCACATGTAATAATGCTGACAAGGAGCAGGTTAACTATATAACAATAATTCAATAGAAATCCTTGCAAATATCAGATTGCTGCACAGATGCCAAAAAGAAATTAAGAGCAGTAATCAGTGTGCTATCCACTGCCCTGCAGCTGTCTCTTTATGCTTATTCCATACA
This sequence comes from Ophioderma brevispina, assembly GCA_023653785.1. Classification (NCBI taxonomy): domain Eukaryota; kingdom Metazoa; phylum Echinodermata; class Ophiuroidea; order Amphilepidida; family Ophiodermatidae; genus Ophioderma; species Ophioderma brevispina. Next base: position 17,861 of record JAMKCH010002164.1, on the reverse strand, counting down.
CACAAAGGCCTAGTATTGCTCAGAGATGTAACTTTCCAGAAATTTCTGGATTTTGGGCCATAAATTAAAAAAATCCAGAAATGTAATTTTTAAAAAAATTTCTGAGATCTAAGTGTTATGGATAAAGGTAAACTGAAACTGCATCAAAAATCCAAATTTTTAAGTACCAATTTATTTTAGAGAGGGGGGGTTGTACCCTAAAATCACGTAGGAAAATACGTTCCCCAAAGATTCACTGGTGCTACACTAAATTTTGGCCTTCCCGTCGGTTCAAATTTTGGATTTTCAGGAAATGGGACTACTCCTCTATTACATCTCTCATTGCTGGCATTGATTCAGGCATTTATCTTGAAATTTACAATGCGGATGTATAGACATTTTCAGATTTTGTTTATGAAATAAATTTAATAGACCAACCATCCAAACTGAAAACATTGACCAAGTTCTGGCAATTTGATTTTCGACCATGTGGTGGACTTAACATTTAATACAATGTTTCAGATGAAAGCAACACAGTTGGTGATTGGTGGGTTGTGATTTTGTTTACTACACATAACACCTTTCTGAATTTCCAAAGATTTATAATCTTTGAAAGTTCTTTGGGGTTGAAGTCAGCTATGAGACAGCATAAATACATTTTGAGAAAGCCAAAAGTGACAAACTTGTGAAAAATTTGATTAGTTTTTAAATATAACATGTTAAGATAAGACCATCGCTTTTCTGGGCATGCGGAAAATGTCATTGTTGCCAGGTGGAATGAGGATAGATTCCAACTCTTTTGGGCAAAAAGTTTGTGTTTCCCATAATGTCGTTCAAAAAAATTGTTTTTGTTTTCTTGATTTTTACTACTAAACTTGTAATTAAACGTTGATGTTGCATCCCCCTATCCTTGTTGAAAATTTTCATGCTTCCCATTACGAAATATTGTTTTTATTCCCCCTCAACTCCGCCATTCCCCTAGCATAATAATCATCCCTTCCCCTAGTGAGCTTGATCTTGATTAACAAGTGCTTCAAATTGATTGATTGATCAACCTTCAGATTAAGTCTAAATCTTTGATGAACAATCACTTCTTAGAAATGGGAGAGGGGTAGGTCTGGTGGACTTGGTAAATTTGACCCAATGGAAGGGTTCCATTAGTCTCCCTCAAAAAATTGGGAATGGTAACTTGACTATCAATGAAGTATTAGGGTTTAGATATGGTCCATAGTTATGTCATTAACGTAAAGTTGAGTATATACCATTTTTTTGCTGAAAATGATAGATTAGGGTGTTGTAGAATAAGAATCTTCAGGGTGACACCTGGGATCCTTGGGCATTTTGAGAAAAATCCAAGATGGCGTCGCATTAATGATAATTATATATTCAACCCTAATATTATCAAACTATGTTGCGAGATACTATAGTATCCAATGACCTAGTGTATGGCACTTGTAACATTAAGGCATACTTCAAATTCAAAATGGAAGCCAAATCTAATCATTTTAAAATATCCCTATAAACAGCAAAGACCTGATGATAAAAAATTGACACGAAGACTAGATTATGTTGTTAGACACAATAAAGGTATTTATGATACTTTGAGTTGTTCTTGTAAATGAAGTCAATCAATATGGCAGCCAAAAAGGGAATATCTTCAAAAAGCACTTGACACAAATTTCTAAATTTACTTCAAGTATAAATTGTGTCAATGGTGAAACAATTCGAAATGTACATATGATCATACCAAGTGAGACCAGGTAATCCCGATAATACAAATGTGTCAAATTATAAATGAGTGCAAGCTATGTGTGAAAAAAATGCAATTCCTATGGTTTATTTTGACAACTTTTGACACCATATGGTTTATTTCGATTTTGGCCATGAAAACAAATTGAAATTATTTGTACACTTGGTTAAGATCAATGGTACCATCTAATTCATTGAAACATTGATTTTGATTGGAAGGCTGTTGCTGTAATACGTATAAATTGTGTCAAGTATTTTTGAAGTGTTTACCTTTTTGGCTGCCGTATTGATTGACGTAATGTTACACATTTAAATGTATCAGAATACATGTCTATGTCTAAAACAACATAACCTAGCGTACTTCAGTCTATATTTTTTTCGCGGTATTTGCTGTTATAGGGCATATTTTAAATTATTGGATTCGGCTTCCATTTTGATTTGAAGTATTGGACTTAATGTTACAAGTGCCATACACTTGTTCTTCGGATCCTATAGTATAATCTAGTACTCCATATTTTGATAAGAAGGGATTAGAAATATATAATTATCATTTATGGCGACACCATCTTGGATTCTCAAAATGCCCAATGAATGCCCAGGTGGCACCCGACCAGATTCTTAATTATGAATACCCTATATCATTTTCCGCAAAAAATGTGTATATACTCAACTGTACGGTCACATGAAAGTTCTCTCTGACTGAAGTAAAATTATTCTGCCTGTGTATGACAAAAGTGGGGGGACATGATAATAACTGTATTTAATTGACTAGTTAATAACTGACTCTTGTATATGCTGTTGATATTAACCAAAGTCATCCTCATAGTGCTAGCCCAGGTGCTAGCCTAAACTAGTCCATAGAAATACATAAACATTGCAAGGGACTCAATGCTTATGGAACAAAGATTAATATAAGCTATTAGTAGTGTCAAGTGCAATTCTTTTCCATAATTGACCAGCATTTCATCAACCTAGAAAAGTTAGCGATGGTCAGCTGCCCGGGGGAACTCGTGCTAAATACCTGTTGAACTGTCACTCTTGTTGATTTCAAAATCAAAGATTTACCCCATTTACCTATCTGTAGCTATTTGTTTGCACTCAGATGACGAGATAGAGTTCTAAATGTTGCTAGAGTCAAATTTATAACTTCAAATGTACTATACTTCATCCGGACAGAGGTAGGGAGTGATGTCATCACTTTTGCGCAGCTATTTCACGAGCATATCGTACACGCCAACTTTTTATGCTTGCGATTACAGCTGCAAGTGAAAGCTATGAAATGACTCCTTATCTGGCAGGAAAAAACTATACCTTTCAAATTGAAGCAGGGCAGTGATGTCTCTGTACAATCTAGCAGTTGTTGCTGAAAAGACCAGAACAGGTCAATGATAATTGTGCCACAATGGAGGTAAGGCAAATAATGTACTTTCAGGACTGCGAATGTGGTGATGTCACTTGCATGCTTCAATACAGATGGAGTTTAACAATATGCTGCACAGAACCAAAGTTATTGTGAGAACCTGTTGTGGTCATAACTTTGTGGATGAGTAAATGTAACTCTGTCTTGCAATGAATTACAAAGGAAGAAATGATTTACATTTGCATTGGCTTTCAATGTAATATATTGTTAGATAATGAATGCACTGATTTTAACATGAGAGTTCTTACTTTCTTGCTACCACAAGTCATACTATCATGGGTCATGTATGACAAGAATCTGTGATAGGATTTAAAAGAACAAATGGTCTGCCTGTATTCGTACAATAGTAAAACTCTATCACTTGGTCAAGTGTTGACTTCCATTTCACATGATTGTTACCTTCTGCTATATCATACTCATAAAAAAGTCAATAAACACACTCTCTAATTTGGCATGCTAGATCCAAAAAGCAGGCTCGGGCAGTCGCAAGCCCTCCTCTCTCTACATTTTGCAAGAGAGCTCTGCATATTGGTCAGGTGTTTTTCCTCCAGTGAAGGAGGTTCTTGGTTCAAATTCAAGTTGATCCACAAGCCTGGGATTTCTGGAGTACAGCATTGTCTGCATACATACGTGTAGAACTTTTATCCAGAATATATCAAAACTCTAGTGTGCGTTTGGCTCATTGGAATAGGGCAAGCTCTGACCTCATTATGGCAGAAATCAGAAGAATGTCATACAAATATTACAAGAGAGCCATAAGTCATGTTTGGAAAAAAAAGATCATGCATATACTGGACTACCACATTTAGAAAAAATCTGTGACCACCACTTAAAAAAAAAATCCTGACTCTGTACAATATCTGGCCTTGGGTAGTTTAATGCAATTTTGTAAAAAGTGTAAATAATTCTAACAAGTGTTTCATGTGTTACTGCTCAGTTCAGTATTTACATATAAGTCAATGTCATCTGAGAAAATCAAACAAGTAGTTACACAATAATGTGTAATTTTGTAGATATGTTTAAGTTCATGCTTTTGGACAGTACCAAGTTAGTGATGTCATGGATTCACAGGTTGTAAATGGATTAATACATGTGCTCAAAATAGCCAGAATAGCCTCACCCTGATGTTAATGTTGAGATATTCAAATATGCACTCGCTTAATCATTTGTAATGATCTTCAAGAATTTTGTGGCAAGTATAGATTTTTTTAGGGAGAGGGCTTAGAGTAACATTTTCGTTCTACTCCCTGCTGCAGTGTTAGTTCCATTATAGTTCATCAATTCTAAAACTAAAATATGAGGTTTTCATTAAAAATGAAATGTCAATTTTTACTATCCAGCAACGATATGAAAAAATGTAAAATCCAAAAGGCATAGCATGACCAATCAATTGACCAATTCATTTCAAGAAGCTGTTTGAATCTAATATGGCATGAATGTGAAACAGCTGTTCAAATATCTTGAGGGGAAAAAGCAAAATTTGTAAATGTAACTATATAATCTTTTATTTCATTGGATTGGGGAGGGTGACAGTATTTTTTCTGACAAAGTTAATCAGAAAGTGAGTGTGAGTGGATGAGATTCCATGAATTTCAAGAAACATTCCACATGGCACATTATGTGTAAATTTCTCAAGTTTTTTTGGAAAGAATTTAGTATTCTGCCACAAGTACGAATTCGGCAACGTTAACGGAATAAACCGCATGTTAAAGGTGCCAAATTTTAAGTGGTGGCAGAATACTAAATTCATACCGTTTTTTTTTTCCTCAACATTAATTTTGCTCTTCCATTTGTTGAGTTGTGGTATTAACCAAATTCTAGCCTGTCAGACACAAATTTTAACCCATTATGTAAAACTTACAAACTTCACTGCTGTAACTTTCTTAATCCACCGAGTACTACCTGTCTTTCATAGAGATTTCTGATTGGCTTATTACATCATTTATTCATTTCAATAACCAATTGAAATACAGCTTTCAAAGCTCTAGCCCTCTTCAGCCCTATCACCATTCTTACCATGTTGCTGACTGGATAAAAAATTAGGTAGTTGTGAATATAAGAATTCACAGCTAGTCTTGATGCGGAGACAAGAACGGAATAAACAGCAAGCCTATGCATTCAGTCTGTACTTGGCTCTAATAGTGCTAATTTGCATACATGTGCAGATCTTACATTAACCCTATCACTACCAAAACTCACTAGAACTCTGTGAGCTGAGGTTAGAAAATGCACTAAGTCCAAAAAGATGCGATGACATCATCGTACCAACACTCATGGGCGCGAAATCGCTGGCCGGTAGCAGCGACTCCCTCGTGGCTTGCCATCCCTGCTCATGGGAATGGTGTGCCGGAGGCCCCGGGTTCGAATCCTGCCGTGGATGTTCAATGTTCTTTACCTTCTACCCCTTTACCCCTTCCCTTCTAGAAACCAAAAGATGGTTAGGGTTAACAATTACCCAAAATCACATAAGTTCCATTGTGAGCAATAAACATGTAGTTTCCATGTGTTTTAGAGAAAGTGTTCCATGACATCATTATAACTTGGTAATGTCTATTTACTGTTGTAATTGGCTTTAATGGCTAGTGGTGCAGTGTATGTTGCAAAGCTTCATAAGCTCTTTGTTTCTTGCTAAAATTCAAAGTTCACAAAACTACCTCTTTGTAAACTCTATTTGTTGTGATATGTGGTCACAGTTGTATTAAAACAAGTTATGACATAAAACTTGTACAACAGAGAATTATTAATAGTCTTACACATCAATATACAAATAACCGTTTTTTTTGATCTATGGCCTGGATAGCAGTGTACAAATGCAAAATTTAAATCCCATGTGCTAGGCTAGTAGTAGCAACAGCAATTCTGGTTTCCCATTTGATAGCTCTCCAGATGGCAGTAATTAATAAACCATTTTCAGTATGCAACACTTTCTTCATGTATAATTCGCTGATGTAGTGCAGGTTAGTATCCATTGGTTACTGGTTCAAGCCTTGGCTCATAAACCTGTTCCAAAGTATGATATGCCAAAGGATTTATGTTGTGATCAATGTGATCAGGGGCTTGGATAAGAGTTGTTGTGTCCGTTTACCTGGCAACGGTCTTATTCTAACGTGCTCTACATCAGTTAATATACATATGTAATAAAGATGTTGAGCATGGGGTGATCTAGGACCAGTCTCGGGACATTACTTGGTTTGCTTGTGACATCCGCACTCTTGGTAGGTGGTGTCAGGCCATATAAACAAAAAATGTTCGGTTATACTTCAAAAAAGATTTGACAAGTGGGAAGAATTATTGGAACAAAAGAGTAATATCATCACAATGCCAAAAATTTAAATGTCACTTTTGTGACTTTATTAAAATTAATAATTTTGCGAATTCACAAAACAAATTTATGAAGTAGAGATTTATCACTTTGATGATAGCAGTTAGTTTTGTGTGCTCCATCCATCTTTTCTAAAAATTTTCGTACTAAAGTTTGGAGAAGTTGAACAAAGATACAATTCATATTCATGACTGGTGAGTTCTACTCAAGGTTGTAGAAAACAACCATACATGGTATTTTGGCCAAGTGACATCTTTGCACTCCCTCAAATCATTACCTATCAATCAATACATACATTCACTTAGAGTATTTTACACACATATAATGTGAGAACAAAATCAAAATGATTGGATAATAACGAGAAAGTAATTGAACTGTATTTTTTGATTCCAGTAAATAGTTCTGTAACTTACACAGCACCTTAGCCATTACATCCAATTATATCAGTGACACTGACAACCAGACTCCTGCATATCATAGTACCATATCTCCTGCATGTTGCACACTCTCTGTACTTTGATTACCACCAAATAGGCGGGCCTCATTACAGTGCGAACTGATGGAATAATGTTGGCGCAAGGCAACGCAATAGACGCAGTGTGTATATTATGCGCGGGGCGCGCAATTCTGTGCAAACGCTCGAGTACATTTGGTTTGCTTTTACGCTCGGAACGATAATAACCGAATAATTCCCGCCTATTTGGTACTAGTAATCAAAGTATAGCCCCAACTAAACAGATGGGTAATGGTGCATTTTTAGTATCATGACTGGGAATCATAATTATGTTGGGTCCATTGGAATATGCATGCATTTTCAAGAATATCATTATGCCATTCATCCAAAAATGCCAACAGGCCTTGTATGAAACGGGTAATGAATAACATATCATAATAGACTATGGAAGTTTGATTCTATAGAATGCCGAATGTGTTCTGAATTTTTTTACATTTGGTAAAGTGGTCTTTCACTTCAGCAATCGGAAAAGCTACTTACATGTGTTTTTAACTTTACAAGCTGATTAATTCATGCTCATAATTTGCTTGAAATTCATGTTCATTTAAATACTTTCAAGCTGTTCTGCATGATGCCTTTTTATAGACATAGTAGAGGTGTAATTTTGAGTACCTGAGTGTTAATTTGGGACCAATGTTTACTGCTTTCACAATGGACCCATTTTCTGAAATCTGCCTAAATCTAGAATTCCTGAAACAATTGCAGATGACACGTTCTGGGAAACACTATTTTCCAATAGGCTTGGGACATGTCCTCCTATGCTGTTGTTTTGTTGTCTCCCTCGGGGGGCTAGGGAAAACCAAGTGTAAATTAATATATTATTAATCATATATATCGTCTGCTCCCCCTCCCCAATAAAAACTGGCACTTTCTCTTGAAAAAGAATAACATGCACTTCATTTAATTCCCCACTATCAGTGACTAATGGATGCACATAACTTCAGCAAACAGTGGAGTTAAAGATATTCATCACCGGCCCGGTATGCGCTGTAGAGAAACACTTCAGATCCCTTATCATCTGGGAGTGCAGACCATCGTTATATTGTCGCGCAGCTGAATAGATTTAGCTGTTACCGCTCCTCCAATTTAGATTGAGTACTTTTCAGGACAATACTTAACCTCATTTCACCAATAATAAATATTGAGCTTCTATAGTGCGTGTTCAATTTACTTTGGCCATGTTTTTCATCATTTATTTCGAACAGGAAGAAAACATGAACAAACATCATGAGAGAATGTTGCGGGGCCAGCTTGACCTAACACTTTTGGTGCAAACAAATCCTTAACTTATTGCGTAACTTAATTTCTATTCAATTTACCCCCATTCATTTAACGGCTTTTTCATAAAAAAGTTAGTGTCAACGCACCTATATTCTAATGTACACTGGTTAGTTATGTGAAAGAGGACGTGGTATGTGTCACTCAACCCGAATCGTGGAGGTGGTAACACCTGGCTATAACTATGGCCCCACATGCCGGGCCCATTGTAATAAGTTTTAGTTCATGGTTTTCTGAAGTCTATACATATATATTGGTCTCTTGTATTGGGGGAAAAGAAATTTGAGGTGACATTTTTTTATTTTTAAGAAAATGGTGCCAGTTTTCTGTGCGGGAACAGACAAGTTATGCGATTGTGAAATAAAGTTATTATTATGACGTACACTTGTTTTCCTTAGCCCCTCGCTGGGACAACAGAACTGTTATACAGTTGGTTATTTGGTTCCACGCCCTTAGTCCTAAATAGAAAATTTGCCCCCAACATAAGAGGGAGGAGTTCATTTGAGAGGGATAAGTTCATTTAATATCAAAAACTAGAGAAATTTCTTTCTGTGACCCAGGATGAGCATGCATATCTCTTGTGTCATGCAAGTACAGGACTCCATCAGACTCGATCCTTACTAATGTAGATTTTAACCTTTGTCCTTTAAACACAATTTAACCCCTAACCTATCTTAACAAGCTCAATATAAATTCTTATTGCTTGGAGCTGCATCAGAAGTTTATATTACTGTGACACTGCTTGGTTAATTCACTTTTTGGGGTAAGTCCCTGCAGCATCGGCTAGTTAGTACAATAATTCTTTGAAGTAATATGGTCAAGGATGCTAAGAAAATTAGTTGGTGTCTACATAGCATTGGGTTTTCTAGCAATTTTTTTTAGTTCAATCTAAAATAGTTTTTGTTAGAGTTCGTCAGAATTTGTGACAAATGATGTTTCCATTTTTTTTCTTGTCTTTGTGTTTCAATGGGTGTATAATTGGTTTCCTCTATGTTTTTAATTCTTGCTTTCAATTTATTCTTATCCAAATATTAACTGCCTTTTTGAAAGACTTGAAAAAATACTATCTCGACAAAATGTGCCAGACCAATTTAGGTTGTGGATTTTGTAACCATCTGTCCGTTTGACAGCTTTGTCTTTCTTACAACAATTAACACCACTGGAATAAACAGAATTTTTTTTATAGCCTAGTCAGCATAGGTCGGTGGCCACCTGAGTTAGTTAACAACAACCCTCACTAATGTAACCTTAAGATCCGGGATCTGAATAATGCACCTGTACAGAATTTTGACACTTGACCTTTTTCGGATTCACGATTGGGAGTTAAGTGTTCCATCACTTTCTGACACTTTGTGTATGATGTACATCAAATGTGAGATTTGTTGTAAAGTAAATGCAAAATTGAAAGGTGGAAGTAAAGGACAACAGCACCATCAATTACAAACACATCAGGAACTGATCTTCAACAACTCAGTTGCAGTCAACAGTACGAAGATGCCGCATCGAACGCAACTCATCAGAGTACATGTATGTGTCGTTACAAACTCTGCACCGTAAGTGGTTTGTTTTTTCAGGGAGCCAATTTCTTTTTTGTGTAGAATGAGACAAGTGATTTAATCAGCCAAAGAGCTGATAGATTCACATAGGCCTGTATGCTAGGATGTGCATGAAATAGATCACATTCTAAGCATGGGTATGAAGTAAGCGATGTAAAGCCAAGTTTTTGTAGGAAAAAATGTGTACTCACTACTTGTGTTGTTCCTGTACAGGTGTACCAACAAGCTATAAAGATTTCATACTTATATAGTTCCTAAATGAGTTTAGGATGTGGTCCATTTTGTAAATAATAGACCTTTTTGGGAGGACTTTAATGAAATCATGCATGACCATCTTGCAAAGTTAAAACATCAACCAATCAATTTCTGGTAATTTGATTGTCATGTGGTAGATCTGACGCTTTATGCACGGCATCAGAATGTGTGGTTTGAAACATCACAGCTCGTTCACTTGTTAGTTATTGTTGTGGACATTACATGTATGTGCGATATCGCCAATTAGTGATTGGTGGGTTTTAATTTTGTTTGTAACTGCATGTGATATTTTTCGGAAATAATTTCTGAAGTTTACTGATTAGCAGCTGAAAAGGTCTTGCATCAAGAAATTTGCCCTTAGATATAAATTTTGAGTAGGTTTGTGTTAGCATCAGAACAGATTTGAATTCAAATCAAGTGAAGCATAAAATTTAACAAAGTTGATGGGTGAAGAAATCCATAATGAGTAATAAATTTCACCCTTAATTATTAAAGGGTGTTACTGAGTTTTTGAACACTGATAACTTGATATTAATGTAGCAACTCGGAGAGCATTGCAGACACTGAATCTTAGTTCTTTAACCAATGGTCATGTAGTGTTTTGTAGGAAAAATGACTTCACCCCTAACACCCACTCCTAATTTTATAACAAACATATACTTCAAATACCGCAGTCATTCGATTCCTTGCCACCAAATACCACAGGGTAATTTAAAGGTATTTTGTATGTAGCATGTCCATTTCATAAACAATAAGTGTGCTACAGGATATACCAAATACCACAAATTATCAAACTGTACTACCATTGTGGTAATTTGAGGTGTGTTAGAGTTATATAATAGGGCAGTATGTAGTCACAAAATCAGAATTGGGCTAGTTTTCTGTGAGGGTAGGATGCACAGTCATATGAAATGTCACTGTTATGCAGGCAAGCAGACACACAATTGCACAAATCATAGTGCTAACAAACGTATGCCAATTTTACACAGCTTACTTCTCCGGTCTTTGGTTTTAAAGACTACATAGCAACAGTGCTTCGACTGAAAATCTAGGTCTCACAGTCAAAGGAACTGCATTCTGTTCATACATGTATGGAATTTATTGTTTGATGAAAGTACATTTACTTCATATTTTGATTACCACCAAATAGGCAGGATTTATTTGGTGGTTATCATTCCGTGTGTAAAAGTAAACCAAATGTACTCTAGCATTTGTAGAAACTGCACCAAATCGCTTGAGCCACACATAAAATACATACGTCTTTTGCGTTGTCTTGCGCCTACATTATTCCATATCAGTTTGCACTGTTATCAGGTTTGCCTATTTGGTGGTAAAGTATAATACTCTGTAAGATACCAAGGTTATTTTGGGGTAAACAATATGGTAGCTATAGAGTATATTCATCCATAACTTGAACATCTCCTTAGAAGAAATGTTGACTATAGGATTGGAAAAGAATAGTTAGGCCCATCTATTGCTCAATTGCCATCACCTGACATGTAAGCGGGCCCAGGTTCAATTCCCAGTCAGGATAATGAATTCTTCATTTCTCGGTCATCTAAGGGAAAGAATAGTTATTGCTTATCTAGTCACCTTAGGTTTAGAGGTCAGTGGTTTGAGATGGCTTCCCAAATGACCATGTTGTCTCAAAACCCAATGATGTGCAAATAATAATAATAAGAGCCTTATAAAAGGCACACCTGCCTCTAGGTGCCCAAATACAATGTATATACAAACAAAATACTAGTCATATACAAAAGATATGTATAAGAATTACAGGTTATGGATTACGCATTCATGCCAGATTACCTTAGCAATAATACAAGGCAGAATAGATAATAGTGGCCAGCAATCATTAATTAAAAACAGTTCAAAATCAGTACTGAGATAGACCCTGGAGTGACAGAAACTGTGGAAAAAAGACCTCGACACCAGAAAGAGCTGATGAGAAAGTGCAAAAAATGTGTTTTAATCTATACAGAATCTACCAGGGTTAAGGGTATATGGTATTGAAACAAGGCTTGGGTTTCATAAGTGGAATAGTCAGTACCACAGACAATCTGTTGAGCTATTTCTAAATTATGTAAACCAGCCCTACCCAAACTCCAAGCCGTAAGTTTGTGCAGTACTGTTTGCAGTACCCAAATACTAATGATCCGTTGCACCATATTTGCAACCAATATTGTAAGCTAGTTTGTAAGTGTACAAATTGTTCATGAGTTTGTTGTACAATTTTTGATCCAAAATAGTTGTAAAGAATAGAACAAATAAAACTGGCTCATTGAAATAATGTGTCATCATTGACATTGAAGGTTTTATTTACATCTGGTACTCGTTACAAACAATATATGTAAAGTGAATCTGCAGTATGTACTTTGCATTGATAATTGCTACAGATGAAATGGAATTTTTAAAAACTACCAGATCGTCAGTTCCTGACTGTGACAACATCATTATTGTGGACATCAAATATAAGAGTCATTCAACTGTCCTTTGTTTATGAACAAAAAAGTGAACATTGATACAAGGATGTGAGACTGGAATATTGCTGTACTTGTAAACCACCTTGCAGAATCACCAGAAACTGACAGAAAATGTTCTATCCTACATCTGTTGCAAATCCATGAGTGCCAAGGCAACTAGCATGAGTACCAAGGGCAAATACCATTGCATTGAGCTTTATCACAAGAAACTGACAGAAAATGTTCTTCTATTCCACATCCCTGTTGCATATACATGAGTGCCGAGGCAACCGGCATGAGTGCCAAGGGCAACTGCCATTCATTATTGTGACATTATTGATACATCAAGCCAGTTAGCAGTCTCTGTTTCCATTGTTTCTACAGTTTGCAGTCTAGCCATTGCAACTTACATAGCAATAGGCGAGTCTTTGGAAGTGCAAAAACCCAACATCAATATGGAAGAAAACCACCAAGAGAATCCTCAGAAGATGGCAACTATATGGTGACCATGAAGCATGTTATGACCATCGTGCAGAGCAGAAGACCAATTGTGATGTATCAAACTGAAGAGTGCCTGGCTTTTCTCAATTATCCAATAGCCATGACCTACAGTGATGGAGTCCAAGTCTTACAAAGTTCTAATGGGATCTGTGGAGATAGTCAGCTTATGTTGTTTTTATGCCGGGTTTCTGTAAAGAAGTCAATCTTGCCATGTACCAGACTCTTACCAGAATGAAAAATTTTGAGTTCTGTAGACTCTGATGAATCTGTTTTGTGGCTGTTGTACATTGAAATTTAAAAAAGATTTGTCATTCAACTTTTGTCCAAAATATATATTTGCATGCAGAAAGAATGTTTCCAAAGTCTAATTTCCTTGACCAGATCACAACAAACAATATCAAACCATTGGAATTAATATGAAGTTGCAATATGTGTATGCAAGTATTTGGCATGATATTTATAGCAGAGTCTTGCTTCCTTAGAGGGGTAATTATAGAATTTGGATCGTAGTTTTAGCTGTTTCAACCCATTCTGTTAAATGTAGGTTGTCTGTCTTCTGGAGAAATCTTCAAATTCCTTTTATGCTGTGAATCATATTAGGGAAGAGTATTGACAAGAAGTGGGCACTCACTATACAATGTACTTGGTTTATTTCCATCTTCTTCCCTAAAAAGTTTTGGCTACGAAATACGTTCCTTTTCCTTCACAGAAAGAAGGTAATCTTCAAGAAGTAGCTTGAAAGATTAGATTGGACTGTACTTTTGAACTACTCCCCTACTTATCAATTTTGTGATCCAGCTTCAAGAGAAACATCAGAATGGTATTTTCAAATGGAAGTGTATACTTTGTCTCGTCTGAAGTATGAAGTGGTGACGCGTGCGTACACCCAGTGCCGCCTTTTAGTTGCAGTGTGCTTTTGCTTTGCCTACACGCGCGCTGAAAGTCAGTTCAATGTATATGCCTGTGTCGCTACTTCATACTTCGAGCTGGACAGAGTATAGCTAGGCTAAACTTTGTGATGTTTTCTTGCTAAATCTACGTAGTCTACAGGAGAAACTTCTCTTGCAGCACACCATTTTCTTGAAAATGTAGCTTTGTGGAAGAAGTTAGACTGTACTTTGGTGGCTTTCCATTGTTGCTCAATTTAAGTAAAGCTGGCTTCTCCATGAACTTTTTAGTTAATTTTTGTGGAAGTTCAGCTGCATAGAACTTGTAATTTTTTTTTAATAATTTCACACTATACTTTCCATACTTAGACTGAACTGGTTGTGGTAACCAAATGCTGAATTTAAACCAATTGAGTATTAGTGAAGAAAGAATCAGATTGAATTGTTACTTATTGATAGAATTAGATAAATTGGATTTTATATTATGATGATCAAGATATGTTTAAGATTGTTCAGATATTTACACTTTCCTAGGATATATATTCAATGCTAAATTTAGGCAGGACATTTGTAAAAGCTTTCACAGGACAGTTATTTTGAAAAAGTAGTTTGCTTTGAAATTTGAAGTTCCTAATTAACCCATCCTACTAAACATAGAAGCATTTGTTAAAATTCAAAAAGAAAGTTGAATACAAACAAGCCTTCCCACAATTTCTATTTCAATCTTTAACAGACAATGCGTGTTGATTGGAGGCCACCAGGAAAACCGTTGGAAGAAAAATGCAATTACAGAGTGACCACAAAGAATATTATGGCTGCAATCTTGCAGACAAAAGGACCGATTGTGACTCATCAAGCCGTGAGGAACACTTGGGAGTTTCTTAAATTTCTGGCAGCGAATCCCTACCTTAACGCAGCCCAAGTCTTACAAAGTTCTGGCATGGGATCTGTAGTCATGGTCAACAGATCCCATTATTTTGTGAAGAAGCCACCGGATGAAGTTAAGGATTTTTTGGCTATCAATTTGGATTTGTGCCATCCCGATTATTATCGCGAACGGTTCCATGCTCCTACTTCTGTTGTCACAACGAGACATATTCGTAGCAAGTTGATTGAGATCGGCCTTGTCTCGTCAGATATTTTTGATCAGTTTGAAGGATCTGATGCTGAAGAATCAGTGGCAGTCATTGGGGAAGAAAGTCACACATGATATGCCATTTATTGCTGTACAATTGGAACGTTTTCATACCAAGGATTATCAAAATACATTATAAAAGAGTACTGAGTCCAATACATACTACTTTTATGCATTAGTACATCTGTAATTCTATAACACAGTTAATCTAAATTGTGGACTCTCATTTATGGAACGTGTTGAGTGTCAATCCACAACCTAATGAAGATTGCACATTATAATAATTGTCAGCGAAGACTTTTATCGTGTGGGTCATCCGTAGACCCATCCATTGGTGGGAACTTTACTTTAATACATGATAAAAATTAAAAACAAGTTTTTAAAATGGTACTTTCAGTTTATCTTTACACACCAGAAGCATTGAGCGATGACCTGCATTTTTTTTTGGGGGGGGCTTTTATTTGAATGCTTTCTCATTACACATATTTCAGAAACTTATGATTTGTTTTAGTGCTTTCTTCGTGCACAGTATCATTAAATATACTACTCTCTATTTCATTGGAACAGATTTTCACCCACATAGCTAATATGAAATTTTGATACAAGCAACTCTATGTATTTATTCCAATGGCCTGTTGACTAATGAAC
Organism: Ophioderma brevispina; assembly: GCA_023653785.1. NCBI lineage: Eukaryota > Metazoa > Echinodermata > Ophiuroidea > Amphilepidida > Ophiodermatidae > Ophioderma > Ophioderma brevispina. The sequence goes on along the minus strand of JAMKCH010002164.1, from coordinate 2,155 downwards.
AAATTGTAAATAAGTCACTTATATACAAAATAAAGCCAAAGGAGATTAGCTAGTGGATGTTGAAAAATACCATATAAGGTTCTTACAAAATCGTAAATCGTACTTTGGCAGGCATGAGTAACGAGGTTGAGGCTTATCTGTAGTTTTTGCATAAGGGGTTTGAACTAAAGTCTAGGTAACACTTAATGCTTTTGTTATTGTTATGTTTACATATGTTTAGATTGCACGACACTCATTTCCCTGCTTTGTACAAGAAATTATTTATTGCATTTGAGCAGATGTTTGGCATGCTTTTAAAATTGTTAGATTGTATGAAAAGTATATACATACATAAATATGCATGTATTCTACAAATTAAATTTCATCAAATGCCAACAAATATGAAGCTGATAAACAAACTCCCAATTAGATCCAATATCTGCTTAAACTATAACCTTGAAAACTTGACAAATGTGATTTGTAAAGATATGTACCTATATGGCACTCACTATTTGTAGGATGTTTTCACCATACCATCAGAACTTATGTCAGATAGAAATACCTGATTTCAGGACATTCCATAAGCTAGAATCAGTAGACACTGTCCCTTTTTATTAGCAACACCAAACGGCAAGAAGATATGGCATTTGTTAATCTCAGAATTGGAATATTGGGCAGGTGTTCGTAATTGTTTTGAGGTCTGTTGAAAACAACTATTGTATATATTTATTTAAAGGACATTTATCTGTTAGTTTTTGGCAATATATATTTTTAACCGTGCTTTAAAATGCTCAACACTTTTGCACTTAAGTATATCTGTAGCTTGTAACTTTCCCATTATATATTTGAGCAATATTTGTAAAATGCTTCAAAATCTGTCACATGGCGTACAGTAGCCTGGCCAACTTTACCTATATTTTTGAGCAAAAAACTTGAAAAGTGTCTCAACAATTCTGCCACTTAGTATAGGGTCTCTGCCAAATTCACCATTATGTATTGGAGCAATATTTGTAAATGCTCAATCATCTTGCATTTAGTATAGCATTCCAATTTTGAACTACTTGGCATTAATGCTTAGACTTTTCCAATTCCACGGGCATCATTTTGATTGTATGAAATTCTCACACTTGAAATTATAATAAGTTCTTTGAGCGCATTTTAACTAGTGTGCATAAGAAATACCAGGTTTCATATATGCTGAATATTGCCAGACTTGATGAGTGGCCGCTATTTTTTTTTTCAAGATAGTTTTTCCCATCAAATGGAATACTTGGAGCCTCTTTTGTGTCCAAATGATTCTTTTGGTCAATTTGCTCCAAATGTTTCATTTTTTCTGTGTACAATTGGAACATTTGGCAATGAAAGGACGGTACAATAATACATTTGAAACCAATTGTCATTGTCTCTGGCTAATCTTCTTAGTTCGAACGATATGTGGAGACTCATCGGAAAATAGTGAGGCTATTTTGATTCATGTAAATCGGTTGTTTTGTCATGTCATTAATTTGGGCTGCCAAGTGTTGCTGCAAAATGAGAGGAAGCAACATCAAATTTTTTGTACATATTGATCAATCTTTGAGGGCAAAAAAAAGAAACTTCACTTTTTACTTTGACTTCCATAAATTTATCTCTTAATGAAGCCAACCGAATGTTCACAAATTATTAAAATATGAACAGAATTGGCTGCCCTAAACATGCGCACTGGGACTGGGTGACTGCGCTTTACTGTTCAGTGTTCGTACATTGCCATAGGAAGCCTGGCTGTGCTAGTGCTAAAACTCAATCCTGTGATCATTGATGGGGTTAATTGGATCATTCGAAGTACAGCTGAATTTAGTGAAAACAACATACTCGCTAATCATGAACATACCAACTGTTAGTGTAACATTGGTGATGCCAATCATTGCATATTGGCTGTTAGTGTGGTTGTGATGGACATGAACTCTGGACCTACACTCATCAATGTTTGTCACGGAAAGTGTATTCCAGTGTTCCTCCATTGATTTGACATATCCTTTCAGTTTCACACCTGAAGTTGGTTCATGAGTAAGTTTTTGAATTTGCTTTTATTGTTCGCTTATAAAAATGTTATTTTTAGTGCTAGGCCCTACTGTACCTCGGTGTGAGCTCAGTCACCTCTCTGTGGCTGATACATTTGTTACTGTTTTATTGAATG